>JAQGAG010001431.1:0-10114 GCA_034696835.1 Lepidocyrtus lignorum | reverse complement strand
TTGTTTTTGGGGTCAATCGGATCACGGGAAGTGGGTCAAAGGTCAAAAATATCATATTTTTCAACGCTTTAATGGCAGATGCGGATCATATAGTAAGTGGGGTATCAAAAGAAAGGATTTTGACTGCTGAGTTCAGTGGTATATGTTTCATTGGTGTAAGTTACATAGTCACTGAAAAATCACTGATTAAAATATTTAAAATTTGGTTTTTCAATGTTGCATTGCAAATATCGATACGATGTATTTATTATAATTCTACGGTACTTAACATGCTAATTTGCATAACAATAGCATCATATGGGATCAATCGGATCATTGGAAGGGTTTCATGGTTCAAGAGTATCATCTTAAAATGATCTTATAATTTAAATATGAGATCAAAACATCGCATTTTGTTTGCTGATTATAATAATGTCAATAGGTAATAATGATTAGTACTAATTATTATGCAGCAACAGTCCATTATAATTTGCATCATATAGTTCACATAACTTACAGCTTCGTTGTTGTATTACAATCAATTTATTTGGATGCCAAGTCCAGCTCCTTGCTTTAGTTAGACCAGATCCTATTAGTCTTCATCGAAAGCATCTTCTTCCATAATGGAAGTCCCATTGTCTGCTATCCATTGTTCCACCACGTTATCTAGAAAATCATTTTAAATTTAATTAAAATAGTTCAGTCTATTTAACATTTCAATGATTATTACTTTTAGGTCAACTTCTTCGACCGCTTGAATGTCAAGTTACAACGAGTCGTTGGATGATATTTATATTTACACATTGTCGTTGGAACATTAATTTATAAAATTCATCAAAAGTGTCATAAAGGGAACAACCTTGAATAGCACGCTGGTAAGCGGATATATCCAGATCTTTGCGATTGACACGACCATTTTGGACACCATCACATCTTAGCTCCTGGAGACTACCAAGATGTAGGAACAAATGGAAGACGGACTCCAACGTTAATTTAATGTCGAGGACCAGGGTCTCAAGAACTGCGATAAAACAATATAAAAATGTCATAAAGAGATGGTACAACAGCCTGATTAGTTTCATAAGTAAATGGTTTTAAAAAAACTTAAGAATTTTAGCAACCTTCTAGATTCGAAATAGTCGGATGGATCCCAACTTCCATTGCATTCTGTCCTTTTTCCAGTCCAGTGACTCCTGCCTCCGTCAGCAGCTCCGTCCCCAGCACCATTAGCGATGTTAGGCTTGTCCAGTTTTGGCAAACCATTTTAAACTGCTCATCATTCAAAACCATTTCCAAATCCATGATGTTTGGCATCCAGTTGATTAAGTGTCGCATGTCCTCATTGCTCACAATGTACTCTAAACGGAGGGTAGTAAGTCGCTCCATTTTTAAATTAGCGAGTTCATCTTTGCAAGTATTCAAAACCGCGTCCGTTGTCGATGTGCACTCCATTACTTCTTCCGGGAGCTCATCTTCAGTAATATCAAGTACTTCAAGGTTGGGTGCATACTTGAGAAATGCAAAACTCGCACAGAGATCACCGTCAATTATCAACGAGGTTAGGTTATTCATCTGGATCCCAAAGGGGAAGTCTGGAAACCATATTGGAATAAGTGGTTGATCTGCTTCCTTGTCCTCTTGTCTCACAAAAATTCTAATGCAGTTCACCGATGAGGCCAAATAGTCGAGCGTATTTATCAGGAAGCGTTGGTCCAATTTAGGATGCAATTCGATGGGACAATCCGTCAAAGGAAGGCGGAGCTCCTTCACCATGGCGATTTTGCGAATAGATGCTGGGTCTTGTGAAACGGCCAGTGCTGGATGCAGTTGAAAGCGTTTGAAGGGCAACTTCCTTTTATCGGTTTTTCGAATTTCTCTTATGGCAGTGATGAAAGTTTCAAGCTCGGGATCAGGAGCTAGGATTATGGATAGCTCAAACGAGGTCAGGCATGAGAAATGCGAAAAGAGCTCCATCCATGAAACAGGAAACTCCATTTCCACATCTCCTCCATAAGTGATAAGCAGGCTCTTCAGGTGTTTATGTTCTCCATAAATTGGATCTTTGTATTCCAGTTCATTATTTTTCCCTCCGCCGGAACCAGCATCATTTTGAACAAGCAACTCGCCGTCGCCATAATAGTAGATTTTAAGCTTTTGAAGAACAGGGCAGCGCTGATAGATGATTTGGCGAAATTCTTCGATGTTGGCGAATTTGCAGCGGGAGAGGCTCAGAGTAGTAAGGTTCCTCCCAATCACTTTCCAAAACAGCAAAAAGTCCTTAGTTAAGCTAAATTGACACGCTTGGGTTTTAAAGTTGCGGAAGGGTTTGGTGCTGCACTGGCTTTCTGGCTTCTCGTAGAATTCCAGAAACTCTTTCAATGGAGTAAACGTGTTGGGTACGTATGTGGCAGCGTGGTAGAAAAGGTCGCGATGGACTATGAAACTGCCCTTATGCATGGCCAAGGTAAGAAGGAATGCGCTCCGCCAAGTAGCCAGTGACTCATCATACCACTGCTTAGAGACCAGTCTGCTGGATGCCACAATTGAGACTGGACACAGTTGGAACAAGTTGCGGAGGATCTGAAAAATATAAATATCTTTTTAATACCTGGCTAAATTAATTTGAATTAACTATCTTCTTTATACCACATCTACTTAACTACCGTGTAGCAAAAATGCAATACAAATGTTTCCTTTGTCCTTTGAAACAAATAATTTTGTCATATTTGTAGCTATTGTATCAACAATACATTGTCGCAATTTCGCCACCCAAAAATTAAAATTAAGTGAATAATTTATAATGTAATTATTTTTTAATTACCACAGGGTTTTGCAAAGCCCTTTCACACGACGATGGAATGCTCAAGGAGCTACTTGAACTAGCGCCAGACTCGTCGTTTTCTTCAGTACCAGAGTCAACGTCATTATTGGGTGCAGTACCGACTTGGGCGACTTCTTCCGATACATTTGGCAGATCATCCATGTTACCCTCGGGGTCCCGTTCACCCTCCAGCTTCAATTGTTGGCTTTTGAGTCTTGCGGAACGTCGCAGCATTTTCTAGTTTAAAATACAGACAGGATTTAAGTAACCGCCTTGTTGTCTATTTTTAATTGGACACTTGACAATATGTAAACATTTTTATACAACTGAATGGTAAGACTATAAAGACATGTTATACTTTAATTACAAAATAAAAAATTCAAACCTTGCTGAATCAATGGAATCCGGAGACAAAAACTCAAAATTTCACGGGGACACCTTGGGCGACACAGTTGACAGTTTAAATACTGAAGACAAAATAATCCTGGAGACGTGATGTGATGATGACGATACAATAAGTGACTGAATTTACATCTTGCAAGTGTCGTCGCGAGCAAATTTTAAATTAAATCGTGATACCGCAAAACAGCACACAGTTCGGATAAATTCACTTTTTATATGCCAACACAAGACAAAACAAAACAAAACCGTGATTTTGCTTGCTCATGCCGACTTTCACTATCCTGGCTTGAATTAACACATGGAAGGGTATATCCTAAACTTTAAAACATGAAAGGGATACAAGCCCATGCTTTCTCTGTCCACTCCCCTATCAAAAATGCTGAAGATAGATGGGATTTGAAAAGAAGACAGCGAAGAACGCATTGATGCTCTTTCTACTCATGGAGGAAAGAATAAGACTATTCTTTACTCCATGCTTTCTACTTGCCTTGGCGAAGAACGTGCTTGTTCGATTTGATGTGATGTCGTTCAATACATTC
The DNA here is from genome assembly GCA_034696835.1 of Lepidocyrtus lignorum. NCBI lineage: Eukaryota > Metazoa > Arthropoda > Collembola > Entomobryomorpha > Entomobryidae > Lepidocyrtus > Lepidocyrtus lignorum. The sequence goes on along the minus strand of JAQGAG010001431.1, from coordinate 6,373 downwards.
AACAGGTGACTTGAGGGAGGTCTCGTCTCGAGTGTCTCGAGAAACAATAACCTGATCAATTTATCGCTTACTAATAATAAAACTTTAAAAACGACTTATTTTGTGAAAACTGGTGAGTGGTGACTGTTTTAATTCATAATTAAAAATTTTAAGTAGGCTGAGGTGAGAATTTTTCAGAATTTATGTTGTTGATTTATTAGTATTATTAGTTAACTTAACTTTCGCATCGCCAACCTGCCAACCTTGTCACACAACTATTTAAAAGTCTTCATTTAATTTGTAAAAAATATCATTTTTTTTGTAGTACTTGGGACCGGGAGGAACAGAAGAGGTGGAGGCAACGATGGACCAGCCTGAGGATAAGCAGTTCGACTCCGGTGAGAGGTTATCTAGTCTGGAAGAGGACAGTTGGCTATGGAGGAACCAGCTGGGAGCTTTGGATAGTGGAAATCAGGGGACCGAAGAGAAGACGGAGGAGCAAGTGTGCCGGTTAAAGGAGCTAATAGTGGAACTGAAGGGAAACCTCATTGCTCTGAATAAAGGGATTGTCGAGAGGCAGGATTCGATTGACCAACTCACTAAGCGGAAGCAGAAACTCCTGAATGCTGACAAAGGTCAAGCAGTGTCTGTGGACTTATCATGTGCAACAGTCATACGTAAAGCTAATGCTCAGTTGGATTTGATTGACAATGATGATGTGGATAGAGATGCGGTCGAAGTTTTTCCGGAAGAGGTGAAATTTAAATCAATCAATATAAAACCTTTTCCAAATTGGAATTTTTTTAACTGAGTTTTAATGATTGATATCCATTTACATTTACACTGTTAATTGTAAATTGTGAATTGTAATCTGTCTTTCAGGTCTGGGAAATGATCCTTTACAAATTGAGTGATCCACAAGATTTGCGGGATTGCAGCAAGAGCTGCCAACTCTTTGATAAGATTCTCCATCCACTCAAGCAAACCTTTTTGTTCATTGGTATCTTCCCGGATCTCTGCTCTTACTTAGAAAACGATGTAATTCTACGTTGCCGAAGCGTTTGCAAAGGCTGGAATGAGGGGGTTGATAGTTTTGCTGAGAATCACCCCGCGCGTTTCAATCCCGAACGCCCTCCTCAAACAAATGGTGGATTGTTTCCGTACGAATTCAGCAACAAAAGCGATGACCTCCGAAAACTGAACTTTTTCAAGCAGATGCGACACCATCCAAGGAATCCGTTTGTGGGCCGGGCTGTTAATATTCGCATAGTCCAGCATTACGTCGGAGCCGGATATTTTTGGGACTACAGTTCCGACGAGGAAGATTCTGATCACAACGAAGATGCAGATGTTTCGGAACCCGATCCTTTGGCAGGTGAGGAGGATAGTGACGACGAAGATGTTTGGGATTCAGATGACGATTTCTACCTCTACGACCGTCTGGTTGATCGTGATGAACCTTTTGGCTATGGTAGTCCTGCTCCTGACTACCTTCCACGGGATGAAGCTATTGGAAAATCGGAGGAACAACAAAAGCAATTGTTTTGGCAAGCCCTGCTCAAGTTTCTAAGAATGTTCGGGAAGCATATTTGGCATATTTCATTCCAATGCGATAGAGATTTTCCCTTCACCACGAGTCAACCTTCGGTGTTCCGGTTCCTAACTAGAAAAATATTCATCCTTGCTCCAAATCTGCGAAGCCTTCAAATTAAGGGATATCTTCCGAGAGCCAATCGCCTGATATTGGGTCCCCTTCCGGTTGCTCCAAAGTTGGAAACACTCCAGATTGAAAGAGAATGGAGAGTCTTTATGGACGACAATCCACTCAAGAGCTCAGTTGCAAAAACTTTGATCCATGCACGCTTCCAACATCTGAAACAACTGCGTGTTGACTGGGCTACCTGGAAACATATTTTTAAATTCAATCTGGATTGGATCAGCCTGACAGAGCTTTACATTACCAATAATCATTACCTTAACGGGAATGGCGGAATTGCCAAAGTGAAACATCTAATTCCCTCTAGGATGCCTCACCTGAAAAAAATTGGACTTAACCATCATCCAGTTAAATGTGACTTCCAGGCAATAATGAAGATCATAATTGGGTTGTCAGCAAGAACCAACTTACAAGTTTTTCGTCTCCCTTGTGGAATTGGAACTGAGCAGGTCCTACAAACTCCTATTCGACTGTTTGCACCTCCAACTTTGAAAACGTTGGAGATAGATCGCGCAATAATGCCACCAGGTGACTACGCATTTTTGTTGCGCTTCCCATTCCTTGAAAATCTAGTTGTATTTTTTGATGAGGGATATAATCGATGGAGCCGCCTGAGAGTCGATACGACCATAGAACGGCAAGTGTTGGAGTTGGAATCGTACATGTGTCAAGAACGTGTCTATGAAAGCGAAATCTGGGAGCTGTTGCCGCGTCTCAAGAGCTTCACGGTAGGATGGGATTTTTACACCAGGGAGGGCTACGAACGGATTATGTCGCGGAAGAAGAATGATTTGGAAAAATGAATTAAGCACGACTAATTAAGTTTTTAATTTTATGTCTAGTAGTAATAAATAAATTGAAAATATACAGAGCTAGGTCGTTGATTTGTTTAGTAACTTCAATAGTTCAATCAAGATACATCTATGCTAATACAAGAGGCATATTCTACCGTAGTTCAATAGTAACTTGTCAAGTTGTCGCTCTCATTTAGATGTTAATTAGAAAATAATGTTTTGTTTCCTCTGAATCTTAAATATAAGCCACGCAGCTACTAAAAGTAAAAAGTTAATTAAATGAAATATACCTAAACGTGAAATCTTGTGATTTATGGATTGAATAAGGTGATTGTATTGTAGAACGACTATGTGAAAAATGTTGAAATTTCAATTCAGATGTATTGATAGCTTTTAATTTAGCTGTCGATGCCTGACCAGATTCTTTAAAAAATATTTTACACACTATCATATCATTAAACTTCACAGCATATTATAGTAGTGAGGAAAATAATGTAAGCCGTTTGATACCAAAATTCAAAAACATCTTGTAGCTCATGCGGGAAGGCTATAACTTATAACTCATGTCATAAACTATAATATTTTTCCACGTAAATAATAACGTGCATGATTATGGAAATTACTATGACAGTTAATGTTTTCTTGTGGCTTTTGCCATTACCCATGTTCAATAGGAAATTATGGTTTACTGTTAAATTACATTTAGCCAATAATGCATGTTTTAATTAAGTAGGTTATTAAATTAATTAATATTATCAAAAGTACATTTTTATTACAGGATGAGTGTACTTTTATATAGCAAATCAACACTAATCATTTTTACTAATCGTAAGTGAAAACATTTTATATATTCTGCATTTTACATTCGTTACTGTATGGGATATTTTTGGCTCCTTCAGTCAATTATCAATAAACTTTTACTTTAAATACGACTTTTTTATGGAATATCCCTATTTCCTATCCGCACACCACAATTGGCTGCCCATCTATGTAACTACATCTATATAGGAATTAATGGCGATAAGAGTTAAATCAACAAAGGAACAAGTTTTGAATTGGAAATAAATTGAATATATAGCAAATGGAACAAATAACAACTGCAATAGAAAATAGTAATAATATGTACATGAATTAATTCATTCTCACTTATAAATTATAATAATAAACGATTGATCTATAATAACGAGGTACGAATATCGTACTACGAAGTTACAATTAATTAATTTGTAGCAAAATACAATTTTACGTGGAGACATAATTTCTGAAAAACGCAGATGTGATTTTGGACCATTCTATTTTAACAATTTAACGATAATGCAGATAGAACTATGCGAAGACGAAATTATGCGTTCCAAATCTGCCCCGATAAGATTTGCCGTTGTAGTTTATTTTATTTTATTTACAAATTTTATTTAGATTCTACTCTGTCAGGACGCCCTCCCATTGTTTGTACAAATTTAGCTGGAATAAAAATACGTTTTAGGCACTTGATTGTGAATAATAAAACATTAGTGAAATTACTTTGCTAATTTTATATATTTTATCCAAGTAGGATAAGTTATTATGCACTATATTTACCGTATTGAACGAACGTCAACCTCTTAGATTCTTAGTTTAGGCCATCGTCTTCATTTTTCTCAACATACTCTTCTACTCAAGCATTTGCTTCCAATGTTTGATATCCATTGTTCCACGGTGTTAGCTGGAAGAAATTAAAATAGTTCGTCAATGTTTTACCACTACAATCAAGACGATAAATGAACTGTAAATTTTACAAATTAGCAACTAGATTTTACCCTTTCACACATGCACATTTAAAATAATTATAATCATACAACCATCACTATAAAAACAACAACCTTGAATTGCCTGCTGGTAGGCCGATAAATCCAAATTATATCGGGTGACAGCATCCTTTTGAAAAGCGAGGTAGTCGAGGTTAGGCAGATGTAAGAACAAATCAAAAACGTCTTTCTTACTTAATTCGACGCCCGAGACATGTAGCGTTTCCAGTCCTGTTATACAGATTATTCGAGATTGAAAATAAAAATTGACAGCATAATTTAAAAAATACAGAGTTTTTCATACCTTGAAGTTTCACAACATCTGGACGACTTCCAACTCCAGTTTCCTTGTTGCCCTCTTGTTGATGCATAACTCCTTTAGCTGTCAGTCTATTTCCAAGTACGTATAGCCTCTCGACATATTTCCAATTTTGGCAAATCATGCCAAACTGCTTGTCATTGAGAATCATCTCTAAGACTCTGATATTGGGCATCCAGTTAACCAAGCGTTGCATGTCATCGTCGCTTATAATGAAGTCCAAATATAACATGGTCAGTTGGAGCATCTTCACACCGGCGAGTTCTTGTTTGCATGTATTTGAAATCGCGTCCGTTGCCGTTGTGTAGTTCGTCATTCCTTCCGGGAGAAAATGACCCTCAGCAATGTGCAGTGATGAAAGGTTGGGCGCAGACTTGAGAAATCTGAAGCTTCCGAAGTAATCCCCTCCTGCGTACAATGCGGTTAGCTTATTCAGCTGAAGGCCAAACGGGAAGTCTCGAAACCATGGAGGAACCAGTTTATCTACTTGGCCTACTTCTTCTTCTACGTCTCGGTGGTCCATTATGATGCTATTTACTGACGCGGCAAGAAAGCCAAGCGTACTTTTCACGAAACTTTGACCCAATTCAGGGTTTACTTTAATGTTGAATTCCGTCAAGGGAAGGCGGAGCTCTCGAACAAGTGAAAATCTGCGATGAGATGCTGAGTCCGGTGAAATAGTCAGAAGCGGACTAAATGAAAAACGTTTCAAAGGCAGGTTCTGTTTCCCAATTTTCCGAATATGTCGAATTGCGTCAATCAAAGCTTCAAACTCAGGATCTGGAAAAGGAAAGCCCGCCTCCCAATCGTCTCTACAGGAAATCTCCAACGAGGTTAGGAAAGGATAGTGGGAAAATAGCTCGAGCCACGATAGTGGAAACTCCGCTTCCTTTTTGCTGATCCCACGCAGCCGGTCCACTACCTTGATGTTCATCACTAACGACTTGAGGTATTTATGTTCTCCAAAAAGAGGCTGTTTGTATTCAAGCCCGTCGTCTTCTTTTTCCCCAGCAGGCCTTTGAGGAAAAGTGCAGTGGTCAAGATACAGCTTTTGAAGGAGGGGGCAACACTTGTAGAGAACCTGGCGAAGCTCATCGATACTAGTGAAATAGCAGCAATGCAATTTCAAAGTGGTCAGGTTACTCCCGATTTCCCTCCAAAATATATCAAGGTCAACAGGATTCATGCTAAATCGACAATTCTTTAATGTTATATTGCGGTAAGGCTTCGTGCTGGTTTGGTTGTATTCCAGAAATTCCTTTAGTGGAGTACAGAAACAGACGGGCTGGAGTCTGAACTGTTGGCAGGGGCACTTGCCGGGACGAGCCACGAAAAGGGTTCCATCTTTCATTATGATGGTGGGCGGAAATGCATTCCGATAAGTAGTCAGGGATTCCTCATACCACTGCTTACAGACCAGCCTGCAAGAGGTCACAATCGAGGCAGGACAAAGTTGGAATAAGTTCTCAAGGATCTACAATACAAAAATATATTTTTTAATTCCCTTGAAATATTTCTTTATTGCAATTTATCCATCCATCCAAGGCATGAAATTAAGCAAATAATTTAAATTTTAACTGATTTAATGCTATTACCACTGAATTTCTTAAAGCCTTTTCCATCGCAGATGGAATGTTTAATGGGCTACTGGAACTCGAGCCGGCCTCGTCCTTTTCTTCAGTGCCAGAGTTACCGTCATTGGCAGCAGTACCGATATAGGCGGCTACTTCCGTCATGTTTGGCATTGTCAGTTTATCCATGTTATACCCTCCCGGTCGGT
>JAQGAG010001430.1:0-10123 GCA_034696835.1 Lepidocyrtus lignorum | reverse complement strand
CTTGAACTTTGACCTACTGTTATAATATTAATTACCAAAACTAAAGCATGATAATTACTAGATAACAGTAGTACATATAACATATGTACATCTAGTAGGCAATTATAGCTGCCATCACAACAATGACATTTCAAAGCTGTAATAATTTAATCAGTGGTTTTTCAGTGACAATGTAATTGATAATAATAAAACACATATCACTGAAATGAGCAAGCGAAATGCTTTCTTCTGACACCCCTTTTGCTATATGATGTTATGTAAACCTGATGACCTTGACTTTTGACCCCTTACAGTGGTCCGATTGACCCCTAAAACAATACAGTTCGAGCATTTGTGCCATAAGACCTTAATGCAAAATTTGAAGAAAATCGGTCTACGCGTTTAGACGCTAGCGTGGATACGGACAGACGAAGGGTAAACCTATACTACGCTTACAGCTTCGTAATAAATGAAGCATATATAGGTTCAAAATGAAAGCTAACTTGCTTCACTTACGAAATAATGGATTGTACTAGTTTATTTCAAAATACATTTCCCCCTCATATTCTACACAATATTTAATTCAAACAGAATATATTTGAAAGAAAGTGGAACGGATAATTCAATGAAATTTCCTACTCTACCAAGTTTACATATCATTTTACCAGAATTGCTGTTTTTTCCTTTTCCCCAATAAAAGATATACACTTCAACACCCACATTCTTCCGGGGAAAAATCATTAACTGTTTGTTTGTAACTTTTACGTAAGGTTATTTTTTGTTAGAAGCAAGCCGAGCTGCATCAAAGATACATTCCGACTAATACGATATATTGACAGCTCATGTAAATGAAACGACTTCAGCTTGTACTATAATACCTATGCAGTCGGTACACATACAAGGGAAAAAACGTGTCATGAAAACCATGAACTCATACATACCGATGATGTCAGAATGTAGGCTCATGACTGGTATTTATCTTTCCTGAGAGGAAATGAAGTTAGCAGAGGAAAAAGCAGGCTTTTAGTATTTAAGCGAAAACAAAAACTAAATTCGACAAGCGAAAATGTTGAAAAGATTTGTTTCTGTTTCTGGTGCGGTCAACTGCATATAAAAAATATCGACATTTGATACAAAGGCTGATTCAATGTGGCCCTCGCCATAACAAAGGATGTATTAACATGGAAAAATTCAAACAGAAAATATTTTGTTGTTGTCGAGTCTATCAAACTCATATAATATATTTTATCTTGAGCTCTGACAGTTGAATGAACGGAGTGAGTTCATGGAAATATGATGGAAATCTGCATTTCTGCATAAAACGAGCCAATCCAATCCTTGAGAACAAACGGTTGACTTGTATGAATGCCATTTTTTATTGCCATGTTTATCCCTTTTAGTTTATAATAATTCTCGCCATTCCTTCCATATCTGTTGTAGGAGTTGGTGGAGGGAATGAATAAAAGAAATTTTCACGTCAAGAGCTTGTTCCATTCAAATACAACTCAATACAATACAATACTTACAATTTGTACGGAGTATAATGTCGATAATCCCATTATTTTAATGGGGCATGCATTTGTACTCCACGTGAAAAAGGTGGAATGTGCCCGTTTTCTCCGAATTTTTATTTATTTGCCGGCATTCCACAAAGTCCATTACTGCTTTGAACACATTTCCCTTTTGTTTGGATGGAGGTTGCATACTTACAGGGAGGTATTTCTGTAATGGGGAATTTTGATGTGAAGACAAATAAAATACTTTTTCCACCTTTTTTCACTCTGACATAGGTCGACCTTTTTTCTATTAAAAAACTGAAGAGGGATTTTACCCACTACTATCTCATCTATATCGATTACTTGTATAAAGTATAAAAATGTTTTTTAGGGAAAACAGTCACGAAAATAAATAATTTTGCAAATACAGTGAGAACATGCTAATTTTTTGTAGATATAAGCAGTTTGTAAAACGCGAAATCCCTTTTAACTTTAAAATGCTCATTTCCATGAAACACGCTTATTAACAATCGTCACTCACCACAGATCCATATTTTTAAAACTAGCTTTTGACTTACTTTTATCATCAAATAGGGTGTCAAGTCGAACGCGCCATATTCAGTAGTCTGGGATATATTTATGTGTGTCAGTATCAACGGGACCATCCCATTCTTTCCATTTCCATCATATCTCAAATCATATTCCTGAAAACTAACGGATGGACAGCCAGTTCTCCGGCTGGCTTTCCACTGCTCGCTCACCCACACTCTCCTTATTTGCTCGATTCTTTATGTGTGCTTGCTCCGTTTCATCCATGCTCCATAATCATAAGCATTCCTCAGCACGAAGGTCTCGTTTGTCCTTGCCATTTCAGTCGGGGACTCTTGACTGAGCCTTAGTCGGACTGTTTCGGAGTTCCCATGCTGCCTGCATTTGCCTTCCCAGCACCACATCAACCACCATATCCCTTCCTGTTTTACCTTCAATGGAAAGAAGCTCCTCCGCCATTCGCTCACACACTCGTAAAAGAAAGTCATAGGAAAAGTATTGAGACTAGAGAGACTAGGGTGGCATAATATGGTGGTGGTAAGTGTGCTCCTTGTTTATTTCCTGAGCTTCACGCTACCAAGATCTTTTCCTTCCACCCTCGAACATTCGAGCCATTACCATTGTGCAATCTGATTTTTTTGCATAGTTCGCTCCAATAAGGTTTTTTCCTTTCGTCAGAACATTCAAGGGGGGATATTAGCATGGATGGATATTTTGTGAAAGCATAGGAGCATCCTAACTATACCACCAACAGAACAAACAGGCAGGAGCAAATCAAGTGGGCCACTGTGTCAGGCAGTCACTAGTAGCTTGCTAGCCAAAGAGTTAGCACCAAGAACCAGGCCTAAAAAAACTTTTCAGAGAAAACTTCGGCTTGGCACTCGCGTCTCCAAATGCCGTTTTCTTTTTTGATGGTATGCATATTTATCGTGTTGTAGTCTTAGGCCAGGAGTGTTGTCGTTGTCGTGGTGGAATCCAATCCACGAAGACGTTTTCCCTTTCACTCGGTGTTTATTGTGTTATATGTTTTCGTCGAGGGACACGTTATCATTATAATTTTTCCTTGTTACCATTCACTAGCCAAGTTGGTTTCCCTCCGTTTCAGCGAAAAGTTTGATGCTGTGAAGCTGCTCAGTTCTCACGAGATTGTTTTTCCTTTTGGTTCCCTCTTTTCCTAGTTTACCTTTCTCTTTCCTATCTTGTCTCTAGAGTCATTTCGAGTTATTAGCTTTAATTAGAAAAGGGGACTTGAGTTGTATTTGAGGAAGTTAATATGTTGTGGATTGGTTTAATTCGTTTTGATTGGGATTTTGAAAGTTTGGATGGTTTTTGACTTTCTCTTCCGTTCCATTTAATAGGGATGGGACTATCGTTTGGTTTTTTATAAGTGAGTTGGGAGTGTGCAATTTTCCAAAGGAATATTACCAACCGGTATATACGGATTACGGGGAAAGTGAACAGTGAAAAGAAACTACTGCTGCTGGGGTGGATTGCTCTGGTGTTGGGATATAGTAAATGGTGTGACTTTCAAAGGACTTCACATAACACCTTCCAGTTCTCCGATCTAATACAGGGTATAAATAACGCAAAGAGAAAAAAGTATCAGATTTCACTCCAAATTATACTAATAGCATGACTCGCATGTAAAATATGTAGTGGCAAATTGGAATCCTGCGTATTTGTTTTTTCCGTGTTTTTTGCACCCTCTCTCCAGTGAACATGGCTGAAGGAATGAAACATTGATTCTTACTTAACTATGCATAGGTTTTTCCAGTCATCCATAATGTCGTTTGTAGTTACTTCATGGGTAGATGCAGACGTTGAGATTGAAAAAGGAAATGTAGTTGGAATATTGCATGAAATGGGGATATTTTAGAGAAAGTTAGTTTTTTTCTTGGGATATCCCACACATAACCTTATACATATTATAGTTGTCTGAAAGTGTAAGTTATTTTGGTGGAGCTTAGGAATACATAAATGTAATACATATGTAACAGGAAGCAACCTCGCATTATATTGCAATACATGAGATGGAGGAAAAGTGTCTCATGAAATCTTGATAGACAGTGTCATAGGGGAACTTGATCCTTGGAGGAAATATATCAGTCTCTTCAATGCCTTGGTTCGACAGTTGAGATGTTTTTTAGGTGGGATACGCTTATTGTACTTGAGAAGGACATTTGCAATGGGTTTCCATTTTTTTCTAGTGGTGCTGAGTGAGCGTTCTTCACTTTGTTTTCTTCCTGACATTCATCGCTCTTTCGAGCATTTTCATCTCATATTCATTCATCCTCGTCGGTCCTATTGTTGAGGGAGGAAGGATATTTTTTATATTAAGTTTTCGTTTGTTTGTGATGCAATATATTTTGTATTGGGATTATATGATGATACAATCCATGTATAAAATACATAGAGGAATATGCATGTTGCCGACAATAACGGCAAAACGTTATTGACGGCAAAATGCATGTTTCCTCTATGTATAAAATATAGGTAGTGTTATGCATTCAGTCGAATTAAATATAATATATTAAAGATGGCTTCAGTCAGATAGATGCTTGCATTGGATGGGATTGCCGGCAGGGCCGGAGACCTTACTTTTGAACTGCGATGAACCATGATGAAACTGTACTGTATGCAATTATGATGATGCTTTCGCTCATGCATTTCGTTGAATATTTTGGGATTTGCAAAGTTGAATGGATACAGTGTCGACTTATTTTCTTTTTTGGGCTGTAAAATATACGCTAATGTCAGATGCCACTTCTGTCCATGAGTCAGCCTGGTTTAGATGCAGAAAAATAAGAAATAACGAAGTTTACGGGGAATAAAAAATAAAATTATATTCAAAATTATGCTAAATGAATTATGAGTATTATTAATTAACATTCCCTTTTTCCCAATTTCTAACGAAATGTTATGCTTGTTTGTTTTTTCAGGGAAGAACGAGAGAGGTCAGGGGCGGATGGCCGACGATGGCAGCAGAGACTTCCGTCCCTGCGTCTAGCCAATGGACGACTACGAGGTCCTTACTCATCAGTGCCCGGCTCGGTTGCAGCATCTTACTCGCATCCAACCTCTCCCACTATCATCCTTGACCGCCATGCTGGCCTTCATGGTTTCGGTTTGGGCCATCACCGAGGTGCACACGGGTCAACTACCGTTGTCATCGAAAGACACCATCCGTCAGACTCATTGTTAACCGTTGACGACGACTCACTCCTTGTCGACGATTATATATCCCCCGACATGAACTACCGCGGAGAGGCATGCGGGTAAGCTAAAAAAAATTAATGATCCTACTTTCACTATAATCATTTCATTTCCTTCAGCCCCAAATGCAAAATCATAAAAATAATGAAAAATTGAAACGCTCAGCAAAATTCATAGACGTCATTCTTCCCCTGAACGATATACCCCGTTAAGTCATTTCCAAGAAAAAATAACTCCCCCATTCAATTTTGCCCCGTATCATATATCTTCCCCATACATTTTTCACGTGGGATGGATCCAATAAACGGACAAGCAAACTGGAAAATTCTTTTCAAGAATATTTCCTCTTCTCTCGAATACTGTCCAAATTATGCTGACTCCTCAACGGTATTATATATGTCGTGTCTTTTGTGTAACCATTTTTTCCTGCGCTTCTTCTCTGAAGGGACATCAAATATGTCGAGCCGAGCAGCTGCACATTGGAGTAAACATGGAATAATAAATATACATTCCCCACATAGGCCTAGGTATAATGTCCCCCCATTAGGATGAAAATAGCCGACTTTCACTAAGCAATATAACATAAGGTCACGCCATCAGATTCACTATCAAAAAACTTTCCCCTGTAAGTTGTTCTCCCCCGTTTTTAGAACGCCAAGCACAAACTTTTTCTCGACTACGTTGAGTCTTTATTTTCCTTCATTGAAAGAAAGGAGAAAGAAAAAAACAACTTAATCTGAAAAAATATGTATGGGGATGGAGCATGGAGAAGTTCCCTAGACTGGATCAAGAAAGAAAAGGCTGGCAATAATGAAAGACGAATGTTCTTACTTCTTTTTTCCCTTCTTTCTTCACAATGACTAGGAGGATACATGCCTATATCACTTTTTGTCTAGGTAGTAGGTATATTGATGATGATGATGATGACTATGACTATTACAATGTTTTCTTTCATTCCTTTTCCCCGGTTCCTCATATGACTATCTCACATTGTGAAAAATAGGCTTATCATCGGTACACACATACATGTACTTATATGGGACTACATACGGTAGGAACACAACGGAAAACCCCTTTTGACCCAAAATGGATCGATTGATTCCATAGGTTAGGGATATAATATTTGTAGGTTTTTAGTTCACTTCAGTTCATGCTTTTACGGTATTAGAAAAAAGAAATATCAGAGAAAAACCAAGCGCAGCGGTTGGGTAAAGGATGGCTTAAGTATACAATCCATCCAGTTTTCACAATCAGTTTCGTCGGCTCGGTCCATACTTTATATCTGTTTTCATATACTTAACTCCTCCGATGATGATCCCCTTTTCCCATGTATGAAAGGAAGCAACTCTTAAAAAATATACTTTTTGCATTTTGTGCAAACTTGTACTGGTGGAAGTAGATGTTTGTTTGTAAAAGGGGAAAATAAAGTTTCGGCATGACAGATAGATAGCAACTGTTTTTCTCGGATTGAATGGCCCCCTCTCATTGGAGTAGTTTTCCGAAGAAGGGAAAAAATATATTAAGTTGGGATGAAGACTAACATAATAATAATAGTATCCTTCCGGACTTCTTATGAGAGGAGCGTGCTTAATTGAAATTGAAAAGCAAGCCGTCATCATATCATCATCGTACTCATATTCCTATAAATATTTTGGATGGATTGGGTATATGGGAGAAAAATTGAAATAAAATGGAAAACTAAATCAATGAATGGAACGGTTGATGGAAAAGTAAAAAGCGGAAGTTGTCCGAAAGGGGAAACATTAAAAAAAATAAGTTTTTACCTAAGTGAGTAAACTTCCTTCTGCTTTATTTTGTTGAGTTGGGATAGTTATTTCTATAATGTGCAAAAAGAAAAATTCAAGTAATGGTTTACATTGTCATCATTCATCCCAGAGCAAATATAGAGCCTGCATACTTCACTGTCGACTCGGTGAAAGATCATCAGTGATGGAAGGGGGAACAGAACAGAGTTGAGGAGAGAAGTTGCATGAAAGAATGACTCAAGAAATGTTGGATCGTGATTCTCAACTTTTCATTCTTTCTTTCATTGCAAAGTTTTTCGCGAAAGATTTTTTCTCTGTAGTCAACTTCCCATTCAAAACAATTTGATGCTGTATGTATATAATATCCTTACTTATGTATCCTGTTATATAAAATAGGGTACATTTTTGTCTACGGACATGGGTAATATTACATAGATGGCTATGTTTATATAGCTGATGATGATTGTGGTTGGGTGTCTTGAGAAAAAAGTTAGATCCCGATGTGGGAACGCCGTCGCCATGAATAGATGTGCCACTGCCGTATTACCTTTCTTCAGCCCTGGAAGCTATAGCATTTTTTACCGTATTAGCTCGTTTAAAGGTGAAACAACTGAGGGGGATATCTTCTGATCTAGATCAGATATAGGTCAGGTACAGATACGCTAATGTTTGTGAAAAAGCAAAAGGAAGAGAGAAATAAAAGTCAAAAGAGAAGGAGCTGGGGAGAGCGGTTCGTGGGCTGCTGATGCTACTACAGGAGGAACTTTGAGAAGAGCCGATCGATCGACATGTAATGATAGCCAAATTCACCAACTTTTTCCAAGAATACGAGCAAGCGAGCGTTAACTAGTGGGAAAGAAAACTACTTAAAAACTTTCAGTTTATTGCCGGTCATACCTAGAAGAAGTAGTAAAATGGTTGTGTTCCTTCCACTAAAACTCTTCTGATATTTCCTGTATGTATATGGAATAGGGTATTTATGCATATTTTTTTAGCCACGGTATATGCCACATAATAATCATAAAAAGGGTAATCGTAATAATGGCAGTTTTGAAAAAGCAGTAGAAAGTAATCATAGTTATAACTACTGCTCAATGATGTTGGATGAAATCCTTGGAATGAGAGTTGGTGCTATTTAGACTGTCACTACCTTCACCCATTGTCAATCGATTCTGGCCTACAACCTTGCACGGACATGGGCTAATCAAGAGGAAACTGTCCTATATGAACTGGAGTAAGGCACGCAGATACATTATTAAGAAACTGCAGGAGTACGTTATGCATCTAGTGTTGCCGTCTGTCTGTCAGCACTTTCCTGCCGTGGATCGATGTTTTCAAAATTTTGTACATAGGTAGGTACAAGTACACAGGAGCTCATGATATTGCTTGTCAGGACATTCCCTTAGCCGGAAGGGAGGCATGGCCCAAGTTTAAAAATGAAAATGACTACTTAAATATATTAACTAGGGTATCACTTTTAAATTTCAAAAATCGTTTCAAATATTTAACTTAAACTTAAGCTACGTTATTCTGTTAATTACAATCAATTTATTGGTTCTTCTAGTAAGGAAATTTTTGCAGCATCTTCCTTTCTAAAAGTCATGTCAATTTTATTATGTTTATATGCCAGCTATCTTGAGCTTGAATGACTATAGTCGCTCATTAATGTAGTGTTATTACTACTGCTGCAATTATCAAGTTTGGGCTATTATAATCACCGTCATCACTTTTATCTTTGTCGGAAAACAGACTTGATTTTTGAGTAGCAAATGGCCGTGTAGAAGCATAGAGTAGATTCCGCAAAATTGGAAAAGTTTTGAGAAATTAAGGATATCATTGATGTGGTTATTTATTGTTATCAAGATCAAGCCTACCGTCATCTCATGTTAAGGTTATGATGGGGCTTGAGAAATTTTGAACACTATAAATTATGAATCATGTTGAATACTGTACTGTAATTCTTCTGTCTGAGTGATATTACAACTGCTGAACCTGGTCTCAAGACTGATCTGATCTGGTAATCAATACTTCTTGGGTTGAATGTTTTATTTTGTTTCCGTCAGTTAACACCTTCAACACTGAAAAATTCATTCCAAAACAAAAGAATTTTCCATTTCACTATTGACTTTTATCTAATTCTATTGAGCCACAGACTTAAAAAAATACAATCTTCGTATCAGGATACGTTCATGTATGTGCATTGCACATATTATTTCACTTTGCTTTCCTATCCTTCATTATTTATGGGCTCCACATATCGGCATTGTCTCCCTTTGTCATTAAAATTTCCCATTCTTCTTTATGCCATTTTTTCCTTTCGATATTTTCTAGAATTGTGATGATAGCTGAGAGATCTTTGTTCGCTAATTCTCATCATACGCCATTTCTTCTCAGCTTGCCCATTTATTATCTTTCCCCACTGCTATTCTTTCCCCATCCTGCTGGGAGACTACAATGAATGGGTTTTTATTACAGATATTGAAAATAAAAGAAAGATACTCATTCACTTATCCATAACATGCGAGAAGAACCCAAACCCGTATCTGACTCCAGTAAAAAACATTCCAATAATACAGTTTCCACTTTTAGAAAGCGACCTACTACACACGTTGCGTATTAATTCCTCCGAGTCTGAGAATCTCTTTTTTTAAGTGAAGAGAAAAATATTAATGTCATGAAAGGGAAAGAATAATGGAAGATGTGCACGCATGCACATGCAACATTTACTATCCCGTCATCATTCCATTTCCATCATATAGACGTTTTGCACAGCATTTTGCAAGCTATTCTAGGAAAACTAGGAATTTGTGAGAGAAGAAGAGTCGAAAATTGGAATGGAATGGAAGAGAAGAAGAATAGCACGGCGGGCCTGCTGGCAGCCCCGGGATTGGTCCAACCCAAGTTGATCACACAATCTATGGCAGTTGGCTATATGAATGGGAGAATTGAATGAAAGAGAAATATTATGCATGTACGATGGAGAAAGTGCAGAGAGCTCTCCGATCGAGTAGGAGGATGATGAGAAATTGTGTACGATGTACATACAATAAAATGATTGTAATTACAATGACGTACCTGTAAGGTTTTTGAAGTATAATAATAGTAATATTTAAATATTTG
>JAQGAG010001429.1:0-10127 GCA_034696835.1 Lepidocyrtus lignorum | reverse complement strand
ATTACTTGCCCTTTGTCACAGTCTATCGTTCAAATAATAGGAGCCATTCACAAGCACGACTGATCCTCGGGGAAGCAGAAAGCCAATCATGTTTTTGCTTTTGTTAGTTAGGCAAAGAATTGTTGGCATTTGAAATGATAAAAAAAATATTTATTGGTGTATTTTACTATGTATTTTGATAGATTGATGAGGAAGTGGAGAAAGTTTACCCACCAATCTCTATTGGAAGAAACAGGCAGTACCGGAGGGATGGGAAAGATGGCTTTATGCGGGAGCTTGAGGAAAGATTGGGAAACCAAGAGTCTGATAGTGAAGACGATGTTGTTCCTGGTGCAGTATCACCCAAATGGAATTTACCTTCACTGCCCATCTCCCCACGAAGGATTTCTCCATTTTCCCCATGTTCGGGATTATCTGAAGTTGAAAATGAGAGGATAATGGAAGGCGAAATGTAGTCATTGCCAGGATGACCAGATGCCGGTTTTGTTTCCTCAGCTCTTTTTCAACGAGGATAATGGTGAGGTGCCTGCATTTGATTATTATCACGTGGAGCAGCACAAGATGGGTTATTACAGAAGCTCACTACAAAATATAATGGAGCAAGGAAAGAAGAATCGAGTACTTTCATTACTGCCATATTCTTCAGCTAATTTCCCTTCACAACCCCCATCCTTATTTTCATCTTCATCCTCACCGTCATCTGTTCAGTCTGAAAATAAGAATGGCGATTTTGAGCAACCAGTCTGGGATGGTAGTGGACAACTGACAATGTACCGAGAGGAAACTGCTCTATGCCTTCAAATTTCATCTCCATCCTCCTATTCTCCAATGGCGGCCATATCACCTACATACACCGAGGAGAATCATGAAAATGTTGAGAACGTTGATGATGATCGAAAAGTGGAGGAACTTGATCTTGATGGTGGTACGGGTGAAGGGAAGATGGGCTATGTGGAAACTATTCCACCTGTGAGTATTCTAGCACCATCGTCCCCTTTGGAGCAACCAAAGTCGATGTCGGAGCTGGAGAAAAGGCAATGGACCTAGACAAAACTGCTCCAATTATTGAAATTCCATCTCCGTTGCCGAAGTCTCCTGAATCAGAATCACCAAGTTCTTCACCACCATCACCAAAATCTTATATTGTCGTGGAGGTGATTTGTGAAAGTGGGCAACCAGATGTGAGTGGTGGTACGGGTGAGGGGGAGATGGACTATGTGGAAACTATTCCACTTATGAGTATTCCAGCACCATCGTCCCCTTTGGAGCAACCCAAACTCGATGTCGGAGCTGGTGAAACGGCAATGGACCAGGAGGAAACTGCTCCAATTATTGAAATTCCATCTCCGTTGCCGAAGTCTCCTGAATCAGAGCCACCGTTTTCTCCATCATCATCACCAAAATCTGCTATCGTCGTGGAGGAGACTAGTATAAGTGAGGAACTCGGGCAAGAAATTTCAAGTGGTGGTACGGGTGGGGAGGAGATAGACCAAGTGGAAACTATTCCACGCGCAAATACTCCAACTCCATCGTCCCCTCTGGAGCAACCCAATCTCGATGTTGGAGCCGGAAAAAAGGCAATGGACCAGGAGGAACCTGCTCCTAGTTATGATATTCCATCTCCATTGCTTACTACTCCAGAATCAGAGCCACCAAGTTCTTCACCACCATCCCCAAAATCTGCAGTGGTGGAAGTTAACCAAGAACATGATAAGAACGTTGAAGATGATATAAGTGGTGGTATGGGGAAAGCGGCGATGGACCGAATTGCTACACTCGTAATTGTTTCATCACCATCGTCTGCTTTGGAGCAACCCGATTTGGATGCCGAAGCTGGAGAAAAGGGAATGGACCAGGAGGAACCTGCTCCTAAGTATGATATTCCATCTCCGCTGCCTATTACGGTTGAATCACCAGAGCCACCAGTTCCATGTTCTTTATCATTAAAAAATCATCCAGCCGCATCGTCACCAGAACCAGAATCAGATCTCGGACCATCTGATGAAGATGATGATGATGACGATTGGGAGGAATCCATTAGTAAGAAAAAGCAGAAAAAGACAAAGGAGCGGAAGAAGAAAACTTCCAAATCACCAGCACCCTCAACATCCTCATCAAAAAAGTGTCAACCGAAAAGTAAACTTGAGAAGTTTGTTTACGACACAGAATACTGGGTCAAGCACGCTAAGACTCCAACTGACGAGGAACTTTTAGAGCCAATTGAACTGGAATTCGCGTCGATGACTAATCTAAACAGGTAAGTTTATTTTTGTGATTGGTTAATTTTTTTATTTATATATAAGTGTTTCATAATTTTTTTGTACCAAAAATGTGATGTTTTTGGTTTGTATAGATATCGTCACGATGATAAAAAGTATAAGATCAAGGATGAACAATCGAGATTTCAATGCCCGGCTTGCCCCAAGTCTTATACAACGGCAAAGGAATGCAAAAAGCACATTCTGAAAGGAAATGCTCACACGCTGTATGGACGATGCATACGAAAGGGATGTACGGGTTTCTTCAATTCTCCAGAAACCCTCATAGATCATATGACGTAAGACATAGTATATAAAAGAAGCTATAAGATAACCTAATGAAATGGAATAGTTTAATTTCGATTATTTATTAAAAAGTACCTAATGAATTGAATTGAATTTTTTAAATACATTCATTAGATGGCATTGGGAGAAGGATTTGGCTTGTGGAGTGATTTATGATGAGGAGAAGAAAATCTTCCGTCCTAGAGGCGATAGTGATACAGACGATAATGGTTTGATGAAAAAACTGACAGCCAGAGTTAGCGCTTATGGCAAAGCAAATGATTCACGAAAGGGGGAAGAGGTCAAGGAAGCAGCAAAGAAGAAAGTAGAATTGGAAAAGAAGAAACTTCGATTGGGTATAAGAAAGGATTTCTCGCAAATGCTGGAAGAGGAAGCCGGACCTAGTAAGCGGAAGAAAGCGAAGAATTCCAAGGATACGTACGAAGGTGATGATTAGGGAGTTTAAGTGATATGGTGATATTAACCTGGTGTCTAAAACTGATATTTGTGTCTAAAAAATAATGAATGAATTTAAGGAGTTTATGTAATATAATACATATATCAAAAGTATTGTGTGTGAAATGGCTGTGAAAATATATTTACCACTTTTCTAATCTGTAGTCTGTATTACATATTATGTAATCTGTATTTTGTATGTATTGTAAGATGGATTATGTAAGTTTTGTTGATCTCGTGATATTAGTAATATTATTAATAAACTTTGCACTTGCTATATCTGTAATACAATTATATTAACTTAATGTTCAAAAAAATTTGCATCACAAAAAATATTGGAAACCTTGGAAGTAAGATGCACCCAAACAATACTCCACACCTAGAAACGTAATATATACCTGAATTCATATGAGCACCCAAACCATATTGTGCACCCAAATTGATTCTAGGGCTAGTTTGGTTTCTACTGGCTTCATCTGCATGACTAGGTTTGCGAAATATGCGAAACTACGAGACGAGTATTTGGTAGGGAAATATGCATTGTCATCATTGTGTTGAAGAGACGAGACATTATGTAACAAGCCAATTATAGTGGAGATTATGGAGAAGTAAAATGTAGTTTTGTAAGTTAAGTAAAATAAATTAAAGTATTCAGTTTTTAAAAGTAAGTGGATAAATAAAATAAATGTAGCAAACCAATTTTAATTATGGGATTTTTGAATTTGTTATTAGGTGATAACAATATATTGTTTTTGAATAGGAAGCTTAAAAAAATTAGGTTGGAAGTTAATTTACTTAGACAGTATTTAGTTATTTAAAAGCAATTAATGGCAATGTTTGACATTTGATATCATCATCACCAATCGTAATTGTAATATTAGACCTACTCCTAAAACTAATAATAATTACTAATATTTTTTTTGTTGTATTTGTTTTAGGTGTTACTTAGTTTTAATTTTATGTAATGTGTTGCTGTGAAATTGCGTTTTGAGTCCATTCTTCAATGAGTTGTGTGGATGTTTTATCAGTTGGTAGTCGAGCTCGCCAACTTCGTATTTCTTCCACAAAAAAGAGATGATTTTGTTCGTCGTTGATAAGATGGTCCCTGTAATAAATAATTATTTGAATTGTAAAATTTTATTCAAGAATCTAATTTAATGACAATAATTATTGGATGATTAGCCAGTATAGTAAATGTAAGTGTATTATCACCTTTTATGAGCCGCAAATTTCGGAATACTGTGTCGGTGCTGGTCACATTCGGGATATCTGCATAAACCTAAACATTTATGTTCTCCCTTTGCAATATGTTTAAGGGCTGATACTCGAGTATGATAACGTTTTAAGCATACTGGGCAATACCATAAGGAGGTGGCGTTGTTGTTGTTTTTGGACTTGTTTGATTTCCCTGTAGTTTTCCTAATGTGAAAATTAATGGAAACAATTTTAGAGTATAATACCATAGTAAACAAATTTAATATTTTGCATTAAAAGTCCACAAATAATAATTTTTTTACTGACCTTCGCTTAATAGCAATTGTGTTGTCTGCAGTAATTGTTGAATGTTGTTGAAGTGGGCGTGTCATATCCACTAATGGGAAGTTTTTAGCAAAAACTTCAGCAGCATTATAATCGAATTTATATCTTTTGCCAGTATTGTCATCTGTTGTATCTGCATTAGATCGTTTTTTAAAATTCACGCTTGCTGGGCAAAGGGGTGTTGGTACTACTGGTGTAGCAGAAGTGGTTGATAGGTTCATCATTGGTTTTGGGTCCAAGAATGTTGGGCAGTCGTTCAGTGCAAGATCCATTGATTTTACAACTTGTCCATCAAGTCGGTCCTTTCATAATGCTGAAAGGGTAGAGTCCTCTTGATTCAGAGCCGAAACGATTTTTGCAAATTCCTTTTGAACATGTTTGATTAGAGTGCTCCAATGGATTGAAAAGCTGGTGTTGGTTTTTGTACATTTATCGACACATTTTGCCAACACGTAAAATATAGCATCAATGTCACTTAAGATCACTTTTACACGACTATCACAAGACTCTAAAATTGGAAATAGTTTTAGGGGATTTTTTAAAACTTTAAGCACATTGAATGTGAACTGGTCTAGTTTTTCATATAGCTTTTGAGTATTTGTGGCGTGTGATGCAATTATTTGAGGATTGGTTCTGCTTGTGATAATAAATGGGGATTTTCTATCCGCATCTTGTTTGACGTCGTTGTTTGAATCCTTGTTTGGTGACATTGTCTGAAACAATTCAGTTTTTAAGGTAATGTGGGTCAATTGGTTTAAAAAATTACACTGATATTTTTTTTAATTACAGAGAGGGTAGTAAATCAACTTACGTTTTTGTAATAATGAAGACGATGTGTCGGTCGTGTTAATGTGATAATCCCGTTTGTTGATATTATTGTGCTTCCCTTTGAAATTTTGAATAAACGATTTTACTTGAATTGAGAAAATATGTAACGTAGAATATTTTTTGTTGTGTTGTTGCTTCCTCAAGGCTGGCATGAAGTATAAAGAAGATGAGCTTGATTCTAAACATGAACAGATGTTATTGTTATCCGATACAACAGTGGGATTGATGTTATGTAAACTAAAGCATGTATGGTTCCACTCAATGTAGCTTGTGTGATAACATGCTTAGGATAGGTTCATTTCAATGTATTTTGTTATGTTCAGCAGAGCAGTGTGCCTAATAAACAGATCCAGTTACCTGTGCAGTTCTAATTGTACAAGGAATGTTGAACAAAGCAGGAGTTTTCAGTACAGTCTTGCGGCTTTTGTATTGTTATGCATTGTAGCACTGTGCCCCAAAATTGTTTTCAAATCAAAAGTAGAGAAGCTGTGCAAATTTCCTAACCAAAAAACTGGATGTATTTAAATATTGTTTATGAACAAAAAGGTGAACAGAGATTTTTTTAGTTTTGTTTAATTCGATTAAACAAGGAACTGGATGTGCCTATTGTAAGACGTCGTTGTACTTACAGTAAATCATCGACCTAGCACTTGTAGAAAGCGTATTTTTATTTTCTACGTATGAGTTTAGTCGTAATTTAATCCGCAATGGCATCATCTTCAAAACCGGTTAATACGCAATATTATTTACACATTCATAAAGACATTTGAATACTGAAGATTTGGATTTACATAATTTGAAGTTTTTTTTCTCGTTTTTGTAGAATTTGGCAGTAGTTAGTGATGAAGACGATGGATTAATTTTTGAGCCTGGTGTTATCCAGGAACTCGAAACGGAAGCTAAGGCAAGGTTTAAAGCTCATTATGAGTTACATTTACCACCTGGAAGAATAGGAACACCAGCCTCCTCAATTAACTTACGTGCTGTTAGTGTTATTGAAAAGTTATGTAATAATATTCTAATTAACATGATTTATAATAATTGGTAGTTAGTATTCATGTTTTTATTGTTGTTGTAAAATTTAGGCTAGCAAAAGTATACCTACACAAATGCAATCGGTAGTGACCACTACTACCACCACCACACCCTTTTCTCCTTCATTACGACCACCGGAAATAACGATTCCTGTAACACCACCAGGATGGGAAGATTGTTATATGAAGGCGTTAAAATCAAATTCACAATTTGAAAGTTTTCCCGTGGATCCCAATACGTTTGAATTCAAGACAATTGTTGAGCTGGTTGAGCCATATAAAGTTACTTCTGTCCAGAAGGTAATCATATTAAATTTATAATAATGCTTTCATAAATTGTACATTTAACCAAAGTTATAACGAGAAAATGATTTGATAAACTTTTATAAAACAGATCTGTAATCGACAATTATGGAAGTCATATATCACGAGACGGGTCAATTTGCTGCAGAAAAAATGTGGGGATCCAAAGATATTGTATACCTTAGGGATGAATCAAGTGGAGGTTGAAGCTCGTATTGAACGTGACGATAATTTCTTTACTGCTCCAGTACTGTCGAGTGAAAAAGGAAGCTACTCCCTAAACGAGGCATTGTTATTTCATTGTACTTTATTGACAAGAAATGTGTAACATATTCTGGAGCAAGGATTGGATGAAAGGCTTGGGACAAGGTCTAGTGTATGTTTAGGACCTGGAATTTATTTTTCGGATGATATAAGAAAATCATGTATATATGTGGGGGAATCAAATACTCTCATGATATTCACTGTTATCTTGGGGGATTGTGTAGATATGGATATGGATAGAGTGACTGCATTTAATTTAAAAAGGGAACCACAAAAGCTTCGCCAACAAATGCAAAGTGATGAGGATTTATTTTTTGAGTCTGTTGTCCATTATATGAAGTAAAGCTATGTCCTAATTCAATTGATTTGTTAGGGAGTTAGGGACTCCTCGGTAAAAATGTCAATAGCCGTGGGTCACAAGAACTACGAATTAGCATGCCAGTGTTCCGAATTTTGCATGGAACAAACAAATCAGTTATCCATATTACATGACCAATCAAGAAAATACCTTGGACTGGTGTTTCTTAGCTTCTGAAATATTTAAGAAAATGGATATTAGATTTAATTTAAAAAAACTGAAGAATATGGGTTTTGAAGATGAAAAAATGAATGAAGCTGCTTTACTAAAATATAAAAACAACCTGGATGCTGCAGCAAACTTTTTGCTTAGTGAAAATGACATTGATGAAAATCAAGAACCTGCATTAAAGAAAAAGAAAATGAATCCAATCACTTTAGAATGTCCTATTTGTTCCGTTGAATATTGCTACACATCAGATTACTTTGGAAAATTAAAAAAGTGTGGACATGAAATGTGTTTAGATTGTTTATGTAAAATTAGAAAAAGTGGTAAAACAATGAATGAGAAAATTAAGTATAGCTGGACAAAATGTCCCATTTGTAACGATATTGATGGAGTGGAAATTGGTAGTTGTCCAGATGGTGTGAAAATTATTGAGCTTATAGAAACTCCTTGTGGGGATACGAGGGTTATCAAACATACAAAATTAGTTATGTAATTATTTACGAGGGGAAAGTATATAAGCGCGTTGGTTTTGTACCTGCTGTAAAGAAAGGTGTTAGAGTTGTCAAGCTTTTGGATGAAGCGTGGGAGAAACGGCATTGTTTTGCCGTAGGTGATAGTTTAACAACTGAATTGCAAAATGTTGTGATTTAGAATATCCATTATAAAACTGCACTCAATGGAGGTGTTTTAAATCATGGATACCCTGATGAGGGTTATTTAGATCGTGTTATAGATGAGCTCAAAGTGTTTGGCATCTATTAATAATATAATTTATTTCCTCGTGATCTTTAAATCGTGTACTTATGCCTTTGTACAAGTGCTGGAAATGTAAAAATAGGTTCATTATAGTGAATAGGTAATCTTACAGTGTACAGCGCATGTAAATATCGCATGTTGCCACATCAGAAATCCCCGCTGACTGACGTTGGTTTTTCGTTCGGCTATAGTAAATTTGAGTCGAGCTTGGGTCGAGCTACATGACTCTTTTATGTTTTTTTCTTTCTTCATCTTCATTCACGCTCAAGCGTTGGGCGTGACAGGTTCGCCTTAGGAGGACAACAGAAGGAGACTAGATTTAAGTAGAATAATTCTGGAGTTTAATTGAATTGAGTTGTGCGGAGAATTAATTTTTAAAAAGTGTAGACGGAGTTACATATTTTTGTATTTTGAATTACTGACTGTTATCAACTATAATGGATAACAACAAAGTTACGTCGGAATTGGCGACTGGAGGGTTGGCTGGTGTTGTTAGCAGTAGTAGTGAGGTGATTAATTTTTTAAACATTTAGGATTGAGTTAATAAATTTTTGTCGTTAAGATTTAAATAAGATTATTGATTAATTGGTTTTTGTTTGTTTTCGTTTTCTAAAGGAGTTGGGGGATGATATGAAGAAGGAGGTGGTTAACTTGGCTTTGGAGAGTGGAACCGACGTAGTTTCTACTTGTGTCTCAGTTGTAGTGGTAAGCTTAGTTGTTTGAAGATGACGATGCGAGTTATAATTATTATGGAGGGATGAAAGAAAGGGATAAGATAGCACTTAAGTATTGTTGAATAAATAATAATTTAAAAATAACTTATTATTTATTTAGGAGACTGAAACGGTTACGACTGAAATGGACGTTGAGAAGGAAGTAGTTGGTGGAACAGATCCTAATTCTAGTCAACAGGTAAGAGAATAATGTTAATGAAAGCCTACAAGTAGTGTTGTCATTAAATAATTATAAATTATAATTATAAGTATTTAATCAATGGCTACATATTATATGGATTTAGATGAGTTTGGATGAATCTGGATCTGGATTAGTTGATGATTTGCCTTTGGGAGTAGATGATACTGGAGCTAAAAGTACTGAGGTAATTATTGATATTTTGTTTTGTTTTGTATCATGAATTTGTTTGACTATAGGTACAAAATGAATGAATTTGCGAGAAGAATGTGTATTTAATTTTTAGGGATTTGAATTCATAGGTTGACGAGGTTGTTGGAACGGAACTCGTTGGTGGAAACAATGTGATAAGTGGCAGTAGTCCATCAGAATTATCAGTCGCTAGCAGCTCTACTTCTGCACAACTGGTAATAAGATAAATAAAACCATAGGATAAAGAAAACATGCTAATTATTGCGTTGCGTAAAGTAAAATTACTTAACAATCAAGTCTAAAATATTGTTTATTGCAGGTGATCATGGATGTGCCATTATCAATTTGTCAGAGGAAGACGCCACCATCGCTGTCGTTTGCTGAGAATTTGGGAATGCTTGAGTCTATGGGGTTCACGAACTTTGACAAAAACTGGAAGGGGTTGGAAGAGAGTAAAAATCACGTGAGGCAAGCAATTGACATGCTGTTGAGTGGGTCCTCTTTTTCTTCTTCACCTCCACCCAACAAAAAAGCTAAAGTGGGAACCTCCGTGGTAGATCCAGGGTGGAAGAAGGAATGCAAACTTTGTGCAGAGTCAGTTGCCTTGGGAAAGGAGAATTGGCAGATGTTGAGCTGTAATGTCAAGCATGAGGTTTGCATCACTTGTTACGACAAACTCAAGGAAAAGGAGAAAAAGGTATCCAAACAAGAATGCACGTGGGTCAAATGTCCATTTTGTCGGAAAATCTCTGGAGATATGATTGGCAGTTGTCC
>JAQGAG010001428.1:0-10133 GCA_034696835.1 Lepidocyrtus lignorum | reverse complement strand
AAAAAATTTGAACAAAATTGGTCCACGCGTTCACAAGTTATCGTGTTTACAGACAGACAGACGGACGGACGGACAGGTCCACTAATCGCTATACTAGCTTTCAGCTACGTAATAAACTTAATGCTGCAATGTTGGTGGTTACAAATAATGATGTTATAACAATTGCATGGATGTTATGGTGTACTTTTGCATGCCTCGTTCATCCAATAACAGTAACAGTTGCAATGGGAATTTTAATGATATTTAGGATTGAAAAATAGATGGCAAGTTGTTATAGCAAGAAGAAGGATTTTACCAAAAAAATATGCAAGCCAACTTTATTTTTCCGTTTGCATGAAACGTTGCTATTCAAAGTAAATATTTGTTCTCAAAAGACAAGAATATACAAGAATTCATTATTGCTATTAGTAGTCGAGTTATTAGGACAAAACATTAAAAAATCATCCTTTATGGCACATTTATTGCTGGCCATCGTGCAAGCATTTTTGCACTTCACCTTTAGAAATTTTTTCATGAAAAAGCTTGCATGAACTCACGCGCTCCATTTCACTCCACATCTTCTGTGACAACAAAGACAGGCAAAAGCATAAACATCAACAGGAAGAAAACATCAGAGAGTCAGCTGTGAGCCTTCCATTCATAATGAGTATTTTTACTCAGAGCACAATTTGTTGGGGTTTGCAAAAAAATTAAATAAACATGTTAGTTATGATTTAGATTTTAGTAGTACCGTTACCACGATGTATGAGTAGGAACTCTTGCACGGTGCCGTTACTAATAATAGGAGCTGTTTGCTTTCTTAATTTACCTGAAGTTCAAAGTATAGATTATTTTTCCAATTAAAAAAATACACTAATAATTTATACTGACTTTTCTGTCAGTCATAAATATTTGAAAATTCGTCGGCTTTTTCCTAACAACGCATTTACTTGAATAAATAATTCAAGATTTAAAATTAAGTAAAGATGCTGAAGCCATGTTTAATTTGCTATCGGCTTAGCACTAGCCAAGATAATCAGAAAGAAATTCTACAAAATGTTCCGAAGACACTCAATATATTTTTTAAGTTGCTGGCAAGGCACCTTCGGCTTGACGTTGGAAAGTTTCCACAAAGTGCTGATGATGATGGGCTGGAAACCGGATGGGAGGTTCCTCTCGAGACTGTTATCAATGTCGGAGTGAATTGTTGTGGGGACTGCTCGAAAGTTGTGGAGTCATTTTGTGAGCTATACCACAAAATGAAGTCGATCGAGCTCCAATTAAACTGGAAACTGGGGAGGCTGAAAAATATTATGAGCAGTGCTCAGAAAGCGGACGGGAGGATGGCTGATTTCAAAGCCTGGACTAGTGAACAGATTGTTGATGTTGGGGATGGCATCGGCGTTAACGAGACAATCAGAATGGTCCTGGATTTCAAGCAAGACCTCATCAATAAATGTAAGTCAATTATGTAGAAGCTCTTATTCTCTATCATCATTTAAATTGAATTACTATCATTGGAATTCGCAGTCGGGGTAAACTGAAGCGACCCATAATATTTGTATTTTTAAATGCAGGTGGATCAAAATTACAGACGACCTTTCCTAAGCTTAATGTTCTTAAATGCGAGTACAAAGAAGAAATGGTAGAAGAGCCTTTTTCGAACAACGCTTCTTCATCTGACTTGGCTGGTTATCATCGTGATAAAATAGGTCGGAACATGTTTTCAGATTACTAGCCGTTGTTAACTTAACATTAAATCATTTCCTATTATTCCTAATTTTTATTGAAATTTGCTATATACAGCGATAGGTTAACTTACGATTAGACATTTGTGAAATATTTTTTTCATGTTACATTTCACTGGCGTAGGTTCCATCAATTCCGACAATGACAGTATCGACATACCGGAGCAACATCTAGTGAAATCAGAAGGGATAATTCTTTCAGCTTCCACTATCGGAAGTAACTTTTCAACGCCGTCCAAGACCAAGAAGACCCTTGCCGATGTTGATAAAGGAAGTGACGTAGTAAAAGTAAAGTCAAAACAGGAATTACCAACGGGGGAACTACAACAAGAGCCTTGTTCCAGATTTCGCACCATTCATCGTTGCCAGAAATGCATGAAAACATTCTCCACTCCAAGGAAGCTGGTAGCGCACCAGCAGCGTTGCCATAAGAACGATGATGAGTCTGCGGAATTATCAAGTAGTAGCGACGAAGAAGAAGAAGGTGCTTCCGAATTTGACGACCAACTTGTTCGCGACGATGATGCAGCGTCAATATACAGTGTCGAAAATGATCAAAATCAGACTGACGAGATGGACTTATCGTTAGTTCCATTAAAATGTTCAGAAGATTTTAAAGCAACGGATCCGACTATGAAGAGCTTAGGGGAAAAAAGAAAAAAAAGTAAGGAGAAGAAGACCAAGGTCAAGGTGAAAGGTAATTATGTGCCCTCAAAACATGCCTGGAAAAGCCATTATACTTTCAACAATGAAACCAGCAAATATCAATGCAACATCTGCTCAAATGAGTTTTCTACACAAAGAGGATTCCAATTTCATTACAGCAGTATTCACCTCAAAGTAAGATTTGAATGTACCAAGTGCAAAAAGGAATTTCGTTCCATATCCATTTACAATCGTCACCATCGGGATGTCCATTTGGTTCTCAGACGGTTCGAGTGCCCTGTTTGTCACCAAAGTTTCAAAAGAATACATCATCTAAAAAGACATAGAAGTCGTACTTGCAGAAAAATTTCTGATTCCGAACCAACCAATTTAATACATGTTGATAAGAATCCGGCTGTTGACATTAAGATTGAATTTTCTGCAATGACAAGCAATAGCCATGATTTATATGGAAATAACCAGCATTTGGATATAGACAACGCTGGTCAACCCCTACCAATGAGCGGAGAAAGTGAAAACAATGACATTGCGAAAGGAGACGCCTTACATGAACAATCCAACATGATAATCTTATCCGAATCACCTAAGCAAATGGACAAAACTACCCTTCAGAACAGCTTAAATCCCCGGACTGGAAAATATAATTGCGACCTATGCTCAAATGAGTTTACAACTCGTTCTGGATTATCCACTCATTACAAAACCATCCACCTTAAAAGGAGATTCAAATGTGGGCTGTGCGGAAAAAGGTTTAACCAACGTTTCAACTACCGTCGTCACCATGAGAACGTTCACCGAAACGTCGGATCGTTCACATGTGGCATTTGCAATCAAAAATTTAAACAGAGGTATTATTTATACAATCATGCTAAAACGGGAAGTTGCAAGAGCTTGCATTTGGACACCAAGGAAGACCAAGATGGGCCGGGGAATTCGGAACATGGACATACACAATCTCCAGAAGCCAAATTGGCGGTAGAGACCTTAGCTTCTCCCAGTGTCATAGAGAATTCTTCATGTCCAAAGGAAATTTGGAAACAACACTGCATCACGGATTCCAAAACCGGGAGGACCAAGTGCAGCATTTGCCCAAAGGAATTTAAAACCTCATCAGGGTTTCTTTGGCATTATGAAAGTTTTCACCTGAAGAAAACATTCCAATGCACACTTTGCAACCAGGATTTTCGTTCCCAAAGCATTTACAACCGTCATCATCGGGATGTTCACTTGCGTCTCAAATCTTTCAAGTGCTCAAACTGCAATCGGACTTTTAAAAGAAGTCATCATTTGGCAAGACACAAACGAACAACAAGCTGTAGAAATAATCCCGTCAACATCGGAAAAGAAAGCTTAGAAAGGACCGAGTTAACAACAAAAGAGCACGTCTGTAGCCACTGCGGGAAGAATTTTGTCACAATCGCCAAGCTTAAGAATCACGTGAAGATTATCCACTCACAACCAACGGAATTTATTTGTGAGCACTGTGGAAAAAAATTTAACCGACGGAATGACCTGACCAGACATCTTAAACGTATCCATCAAACGACTAAAACTGATAAGAAAGTTGTCACCAAAAAGTTGGAGAAAGCTATGTGCGAGGAATGTGGAAAGGTCTTTTCCAGTCCCGGGAACTTACGGGTTCATGTCCAAAACGTTCATTTGAAGTTAAAGTTAAGAGAACAGAGTGCATGCGACCAGTGTGGAAAGGTGTTGGATTCCCAATCCCTCGTTACACACATGAAGTACGTTCATTGGAATATGCGGAATTATGCATGTGAGTTTTGTGATAAAAAATTTGTAAAAACAAATGATTTGAAAAGGCATCTGAAATCGATGCACCCGGATCCATCTGAGTTTAACTAATAGTATGAAGTTTATGTCATTTTTTGCCAGGATTTAAAATTCCTATTGTATTTTTTTCGTGATTTCAATATTCACAACCGTTGTCATTTAATAAACTAGTAGTCGCAATTTATGTCAATACTTTGTTATATATAATTTTAAATATTTTGCCTACCGTAAAAAAACTTATTGATTGACGGTTCCGAAGTTACGCTCATTTGTGACCTCATCCCCTTGGTCGGGGAGGAAACTACATGGCCAGTACATGCACTGCAGCTTCATTGTTGACTTCCGGTTAACCCGCTATAATATTGGGTTTCTAAGCAACTGATGGAACACATTATATTAATTAGGTATATATACTTCCATGCAAAATTTAAGTACAATTGGTCTACCCGTTCAAAACTTATGTCGTGCATATGGACGGATATATAGACAGAGAGATATCCCAACTAACCGCTATACTAGCCTTCATTCAGCTACGTAATAAACTTGATGTATGTTCCAATGCTGGTCCTAACAAAATTAAATAAAAGTCAGCAAGACTTATAACGGAATGCAGTCGATATAGTAGTTGGTAGTGGTAGTGTCAATGTAAATAGCATATTATGAAGATGGATTTAATGGATGTATGTTCTTGTAATTGAAAATGACCATGCGCCAATGGTCTTAAACTTGTCTGATAGTTTTGTAATTCCAACAAAAAGTTAGTAATTAATAGTTCTAACTATTAGAGTAGTGGATACGGTTGCTCAATACACAAAATCATTAAGTGGGTAAAACTACCCCTGGGGGGAAGCTTCAAAGCATCACAGGTCAATTTTGACCTCATAATCGGATTCCCCGTATTATTTGCTTTATAAACTAAATTGCAGCTCAATCCTTGCATAAATATACTTCGGGGGTAAAACTACCCCTGGGGGGAAGACATTTAAACTTTCCAACTCACTTTTCACTTCATAATCAGCTTCCCCGTATGGCATTTAGTTTATAAACTAAATTTCAGCTTAATCCATTCATAAATATTCTTCGGGGGTAAAACTACCCCTGGGGGAAGGACATCTAAACTTTCCAACTCACTTTTGACTTCATAATCAGCTTCCCCGTATGCCATTTAGTTTCTAAACTAAATTTCAGCCCAATCCATGCATTACATGCCAAGATCATACTTACGTCACATCACGTCACATCACATGACGCTATAAGAGGAAACTACATGACGCTATAAGAGTCTTCGACTGCATTAATAATGATGATATAACAGCAATAGGTTAAACTATGGACCAACAAGCAGAAGGATGTTTCGAAAAAAAATATATACCTAAGCATACATAATTAGGGTTTGCATGGAAGGTTTTTCAAACTAAATATTCCTTTGAAAGACATAAAATAATGAATGATTAAATATTGATGTTACTTTGGGGATCAGAATCTATATTTTATGGATTTTACGTCACATTTATTTAGCCATACATAATATTAATATATGTATATAGTGGCATTTCTATACTTCACTTTTAGTTCATGAAAAGTCAAAAGGCTAGCATGCATAAACCCACGCGTTCCCGTTCCATCTTCATCCAATATTTCTTCTGTGACAACAAAGAGAAAAAAACAGCAACATCAACAGGAAAAATGTACATAGCTGAATCAGCTGTGGCTTTCCATCAACAATGAGTATTTTTGGTCAGCAAACTTTTTTTCTCACATTGATGGGTTCCAAAAAGATAAAATTAACAAGTTATAATTTAGTATTTACCATTACTAATTTTAATTAAAGTAGCTGTATGTTTTTTTATAGACCGGCACTACAAAGTATAGTTAATTTTCCCAATTAAAAAAAATAAAGTAATTTCTATATTTCTACAATGACTTTTCTGTCATTTTTTAAATCCGAACAAAGAACAACTTTTTTATTAACCTGAATTGAAGCAATAAAACTTGAGAGTCATCAATCAACCAATCAATAAAGTTAATAAAAGATGCTGAAACCTTGTATAATTTGCTATCGGCTTAGCAATAGCCAGGATAACTACTGTAATCAGGATGAAATTCCGCAGAATGTTCCGAAGACACTCAATATATTTTTTAAGTTATTAAGAAGGCATCTTCGGCTTGACGTAGAAAAGTTACCACCAGGTGCGGGTGATAGCGAGGAAACGGGATGGGAGGTTCCTCTTGAAACTATTATCAACGCTGGAGTAATTTGTTGTGGGGACTGCTCGAAAGTTGTGGAGTCCTTTTGTGAGCTATACCACAAAATGAAGTCGATCGAGTTGCAACTAAACTGGAAACTTGAGAACCTGAAAGATAATATGAGTGGTGCTCAAGAAGCGGATGGAAGGAAGAACGAGTTCAAAGCCTGGACTAGCAAACAGATTGTTGATAATGGGGATGGCATCGGCGTTAATGAGGCAATCAGAGTGTTTTTGGATTTCAAGCAAGATCTCATCAATAAATGTAGATGCTCTCATCTATCATCATCACTTAAATTAATAATTAATATCATTTCCATTTAAGGCAAACTAAATTGACATTGATATTTATTTGTAAATGCAGGTGGATCAAAATTACAGACAACCTTTCCCAAGCTGGCTGTCCTTAAATGCGACAATAAAGAAGAAATGGTGGAAGAGCCTCTTTCGAACAACGCTTCTACATCAGACCTGGCTGGTTATCATCGTGATAAAATAGGTAGGGATATGCTTTCAGATTCCTAGCCGTTGTTAACATTACATCACTTTCAAATTATAATTAATTATATGTTATGCAGCTGCGGTAACTTAGCTTAGACAATTGTAAAATATTTTCCCCTTATTCGGCTCGCACAGGTTCTCCCATCTCGTTTGACAATGACAGCAGCAGCGAGATAGCGGAGCAACATCTTGTGAAAGCAGAAGGGGCACCTTTATCAGATTCCACTACTGTAGGTTACTTCTCAAGGCCTTCCAAGACCAAGAAGATCCTTAATGAAATTTGTAAGGAAAGCGATGTAGCTGATCTATGCAAAGTAAAGTCAGAACAGGAATTGCCAAGAGGGGAACCAGTGCAACAACCCAGTTCCAGATTTCGTTCCATCCATCGTTGCCAGAGTTGCATGAAGACATTCTCCAATCCAAGGAAGCTGGAAGCGCATCGGCAGCATTATCATGACAACGAGGAGGAATCTGCGGATAATTTAAGTTGGAGCGACGCAGAAGAAGAAGATGCTTCCGAATCCGAATCTGACTTAGACGACCAACTTGTTAGCAGCGATGATTCTGCGTCCATAAAAAGCGTCGAAAATGATACAAATCAAACTGATGAAATGGATTTAGATACTTCGGAAAATAATCACGAAGATTCCAAGCCAACGGATGTTACTATGACGAGGTCACGCCAACGTGAACAAAATAAACAGAAGAAGATCAAGCTGTATTGCCATTCTGCGTACTCAAAAAATGCCTGGAAAAGCCATTATACTCTCAACAGTGAAACCAGCAAGCACAAATGTAACATCTGCTCAAAGGAGTTTTTACGTCCAATAGGATTCCAATTTCATTACAACAGCGTTCACCTCAAAGTAAGATTTAAATGTAACCAATGCGAAAAGGAATTTCGCTCCAAAGCGGCTTACAGTCGTCACCATCGAGATGTCCATTTGGTTCTCAGACGTTTCGAGTGCCCTGCTTGTCACCAAAGTTTCAAAAGAGGTCATCATCTAGAAAACCATAGTCGTAGTTGCGGAAAACCCTCTGATTCGGAATCTGTCAAAGCCAATTTAACACATGTTGTTGATCAGAATTCGGCTATTGAAATTAAGGTTGAAATTTCTGCAACGGAAAGTCAAATTAATGATTTAAATGGGAACAACCAGCAATTGGATCACGCTGCACACCCCCCACCGATGAGCGGAGAAATTGAAATCAATAATGAAGTGAAAGGCGACGCCTTCAATGAACAATCCAACATGATAATCTTATCTGAATCACCTAAGCAAATTGGTCAAGATAACCTTCAGAACAGCTTTAATCCCTGGACAGGAAAATATAATTGCAGCCAGTGCTCAAATAAGTTTACAACTCGTGGTGGACTGTCCCTTCATTACCGAACCATCCACCTCAAACGGAGATTTAAATGTGGCTTGTGTGGAAAACAGTTTCACCAACGTTCCCTCTACCGACGTCACCATGAGAACGTTCACCGAGGCGTTGGATCATTCACATGTGGCATTTGCAATCAAAAATTTAAACATAGGTATTATCTCTACAATCATGCCAAAATGGGAACTTGCAAGAGCTTGCAATCAGAAACAATGGAAGACCAAGATGGGCGTAAAAATTCAGAACATGATCAGCCTCCAGAAGCCAAATTCGCAGAAGAGACCAGCGGCTTTCCCACTGTCATAGAGAATTCTCCTGCAAGTCCAAAAGAAGTTTGGATAAAGCACTGCATTACGGATTCCAAAACGGGGGGAACTAAATGTAGCATTTGCCCAAAGGAATTTAAGTCCTCAGTAGGATTTCGTCGCCATTATGAAAGTGTCCACCTTAAGAAGACATTCCAATGCACACTTTGCAATCAGCAATTCCGTGCCCGAAGCAGTTACAACCGCCATCATCAGGATATACACTTGAATGTCAAATCGTTCATGTGCTCCAACTGCAATCTGACTTTTAAACGAAGTCATCATTTGGCAAAACACCAGCTAACAACAAGTTGTAGAAATAATGCCGTCATTACCGAAAAAGAGGGTTTAGGAAGAGCCGAGTTGAAATTACAAGAGCACGTCTGCAACCAATGCGATAAGAAATTTGCCACATTGGATATTTTGAAGAATCACGTGAAGACTATCCACTCGCAACCAGTTGTTTGCGAGCACTGTGGAAAAGAATTTACCCAACGGGATGGCCTGGCCAGTCATATTAAACGTATTCATCAAAACCCCAAGAAGAAGAAGGAGAAGGTCAAGAAAAAGAAAAAAGAGGAAAAAGTTGTGTGCGATCAATGCGGAAATGTGCTTTCCAGTGCCTGGAACTTGAGGATTCATGTCCAAGAAGTTCATTTGAAGATAAGGTTAAGAGGGCAACGTGTATGCGACCAGTGTGGAAAGGTGTTGGCTAACTCCAAATCTCTCATTTCACACAAGAAGTACGTTCATTGGAATCTGCGTGAGCATGCATGTGATTTTTGTGACAAAAGATTTGTAGAAACAAGGGATTTAAAAAAGCACCTCCAATCGATGCACCCTGATCGATCAGAGTCAGAGTTAAACTAAAAACAAAGTTTGATGTGTTGTTTTGTCAGCATTTAAAATCTCTTATTCTAGTTGAAGTTTTTCCTTTCTTTCAATGTTCACAATCGTTGTCATTTAATAAACTACATATTACAATTTAGTTCTCCCTCACATGTTAATTCTATCCTATTATGACGTGTCTTTCCCTTGGGCTCTAATTCGTTTATTAAATTCCAATAGATTTTGACTAAAATGACGAAAACGTGAAATTAAAATATGACTGTGAGCTATGTACTTTGTAAAATAATTTTTTTTTACTTCTTGTATAAATAAAATGATTGTAATTACAATGACGTACCTGTAAGTTATTTGAATTATAATAATAGGTAATACATATTTTGGTGAAAATTAAGATTTTGGATTTTCTAATCAGTGATTTTTCAGTGACTATGTACTTAATTGACACTGACGAAACATATACCACTGAAATCAGCAATTAAAATCTATTCTTTTGATACCCCATTTACTATATCATCTTATATAAAAAAAATTATGACTTTGACCTTTGACCCCCTTTCCGTAGTCCTATTGACCCCAAAAACAATGGGGTTCTTACATTTTACCATTTGGACCTTCATGCTAAATTTGAATAAAATTGGTCCACGCGTTTAGACGCTAGAGCG
>JAQGAG010001427.1:0-10144 GCA_034696835.1 Lepidocyrtus lignorum | reverse complement strand
TTTTTTAGATTTGAAGGCGATTTCTTCTAATGAGCCAACCTGATGTATGGTTTATGAATCTTGGACTACCTGTATATTGATTTACCTTCCCCCTCTCCAAAGACAAAAAGCCATTAACGAACAAAAAATCTCCCAAAACTCACGCCAAAAAATAATCCATCTAATTCATAACAACACGTCTCCAATTTCCTCAAGAGACATTTTCATAAAATTGACGTGTTGGGTCAATTCCCGTTTCTGAAAGTAAATGGAGTAAAGTGATATGATAGTTAAGTGTTCGAGAAAGGGATAAGGTCAGGTTACTCACACTTTCTCCATAACACATTTAAGTGAGAGAAAAGTGAGAGAAAAAAGAAACACACAACTACCGAGTTGTATAAATTGATGAAAGAAAATATTCCCAAATCCTACGTACACATCAACCCAGCTCTCCAATACAAATTGCAGATACCTAAAAGATATTACCCTAAAACTACGCAAAAATAATATCATCTTACGCACTTAACTAAAGCTACTACATTCCCACCACTTCCTCACAAATTCATCCACCTCTCCTAATTCAATCCATCTCACAAGACACAAAAAAACGAAAAGGGTGAATCCAAAAACTAACCCACAACCATCATCCTGACGAAACCCAATACATAAAACTTCCCCATCCCCAAAATGGACAATAATTTACCAAGATTCGCATCATCTCACGGAATTCCCCCTCCAAATCAACCATCCCAATACTCACTTATTACCACAAAACGCTAAGTATCTCCCAATATCAGTGTGTCACCCAACGACCCAACACGCTTCGAAAATCCCCACGCATATATTTCAATCATTTAAAATCAGTAACAAACTTCACGATCCGTGTGACGCTTCGCAAAATCATAATTCTCATCCTAAAAAATTCGACATAGATTTTAGCATTCCTCCATCCACAATCAATTACAACTACCCAAAGCCCCCGTTGCCCAACCAATATAAATAATGTTCTCCACCCGTCCAATAATCCCAATCCCAATGACCTCGCTAACATCCACCCAGAAATCCATATCAACGTCTCCGTCCAAATCCCACCACCATCATCTCACGGAATTCCATCTTTAATCAACCATCTCAATACTCATTTATTACCACAAAACGCTACTCATCTCCAAATATCAGTGTGTCGCCCATCTCAATACTCATTGTCTTGCAAATATTTGCGTAAACTCCCTAAAAAAACAAGCATTAATACACCTCCAATATCATCCACCCAGAAATCCATATCAACGTCTCCGTCCAAATCCCATTTACATACCGTTGACGATCCGTTATCATAACCCCAGAGCATTAAATTATCTACAGAATCGTCGAAATTCCCCCCCGTCAAGTCAACATTATAACCCCATTCCCCTTCTCCAAATCATCCCATACCCAAATCTCCAACAAAATTAACTACAATTAAAAACAAATTAAAAACATAAACATCACCGAAAATATGAGCTACCTTAATAACATCCCCATTCATTCCACCCCCAACCAATATATTACCCCGCTGCATTCAATTCCACCAACAAAATCATTAAATAAGCAACCACTCAAATAAATAAAATCATCAAAAAAATCAAAAAACCAGCGCTCCCCATTAATACGTAACTGTATCACAAAAAACAAAAACAACAAACCAATCGTAAACGATCCAAATTCTAAAAATAACTACTTACTTTACTCATATCTAATACTACAGATTATTACAAAAGAAAAACGACCCGGTCAACTTACAATTCACCCATCACCATCAAAATCATCATCATCAAATCATCCTATCTTATCAAACCAAACCTGACCTACGAGGACTGTACAGAGCTGATTTAAAAAAAAAAGTCTTCTCATTCTACCGTACATCATCCTACTTGCCACTACCCATAATACATCGAATAAACATCAGATCCCTGATAAATCTCCACCTGCACACAAAACGACCCAAACACATTTCTAAACTACTAAAAATCACGTACTACATTATTCGCAACGAAAAAAACGAATTAATCCTCCCCCACACACCTTTCAAAAATCTAAAAAAAAAGATTCTTGAACCTACCAAAAAAAAACGACCTGAACCATAACGAAAACCCAACTAAATATTACGTACAAGGAAGAACTCCTCACCACGTCTCCAACATGGTCATGTGTGAAACGCACAGTAAAAAAAATCATTTTTGTGAACTTATCGTCTAAAAAATAACTTTACATGATAGTTTCTATTTATGTGTCCATCCATCCTAACATCCACTCCACATTTCAGAATTATTTCCACAAACAAACAAGCGCTGAAAAATCAACCACCACTCCTCGGACTGTTAAGCAGGACAACAACGATAAAAAATCATCAAAATTGAAGACTCGTGCCATTTCCCCCCTCAAACCCCTGTGATGAATTACACCAAACCTGGTCATTGAAAAATACGTATATGCTCTCAATACTTTTGTGTCTTCTAGTAAAATAGCGATATAATTCTCTCCTAACAATAACGTACGTAAGAGCGTAACGGAAATAAAACCAAACATCAAAATAGCATACTAACTAGGACGTGCTAAAACGCTCTCATCTTTTATGATCAACCGTCTCTCCACTTTACACTGCGCACTTATGACCTTTTCATTAGTCCCTTTTTTTCAAAATCCACTAAAAAATAAAATTCCGCTACTAAAAACTAACTATAACATCATCCTACTAAAACTAAGCATCTACAAAAGACGATCCCCCATCATCATCATCATCAACCCCCAAAAAAGAATCATCATCCACTAAATGCCCACTAGACCATATCAAAAGAAGAATCCTCCACTCAACCAACTGCAGTTATCTATTTTTGTCGAGAGAAACGTACACATTTGCCACATTCTCGCTAAAAAAACGCGACTACCTGAAATCCTCTTCACTAATAATAAATTTATCGTAATTTAATAGGAACACGTAGCTGAAATCAGAAAATACTGCGTAATAGGATTGATGCTTTGATACTGGTCATTTTATAAAAAAAAAAGGAAACTTTAAGTAGTGATTTTTCAGTGACTATAACACTTACAGACACTTGTTAAACTTGACAGTTAAAATGCTTTCTTTTGATACCCCCCACTTAATATACCTTGTCGTATAAAAATTAATGACCTTGACATATCGGTTACGTATGATTTGTGTAATTTCCTGTTTTTAATTGCATGTGCGGTTGCGTGCAATTAACTAATTAACAATAACCAAGGCAATTTTACTGATTAATCGTTGTTATGGGCTCTGCTTCATAAATGAGCGATTACGATAACAACTGGCCTGTAAAAATGCCTTGACAATAACTCTAATTAAATGACACATAAACTCAAAAATCCCCACTTGCAGTAGTCCGATTGACCCCAAAAATAATAGGGTTAATAATGTCAATAATAATTGACGTATACGTACATACAAAATTTGAACAAAAATTAATCCACGCAAAAGTTAACGTACGCACAGACAGACAGACGTCAAACTAATCACTACGTAGGTTTCATCCTACGTAATAAAAACTTTGCCATTTTATATTTCGCGAGACCCCAACAAGAAAAGGATCAAAAACCATCAAGTTCTTGGGCGTGTGCATGTGTGCTTACTCAAACACACACATTTTTTTTTTGTCTTTTCCCCCTACAAATTATATTTTATCTAGTTTTATAAGGATGGACGGTTGGATGAGTGCAGATCTGAACAAGTCTTAATGAATACGAGGATGGATGGATGATTATATTATTATTGGTGGCTTTTAGAAGAAGAATCAAGAGAGCTTCTAGCTTCTTTCATTATTCTTTTCGGTCGGTCGCGGTCGCGTGCCAAAGCAAGCGTGTTAAATTCGTTGACCTCGGCGAGTGATAAAATGTTTTATTTTTGTGGTTGGTTCTTTTGTGGCAATCGTACTTTGGGTGAAGATCATGGGTAAATGGATTGAAATGGATGAGATGGTTTGAGTTTGTTTTTAACGTTGTTCTAATTTATGATAAGTTTGTAAATTGATATGTTGGATTTTAGTGACACGAGCGATTGATTTTCTTAACCTTTTTTGTATTTAGATGGATAAGGATGTATCGTGGTTTTTGCGTATTATTAATGGACAGGATGGGTGTTGTTTTAATAATCATTATCAAATTAGTCGAGTTAATAAATTATTCACACAGATTTGATGGCGTTGGATCATTTATTAAAACTGGACAAATAGTAATATTGATGATTTTGCACTTAATTTGAGGCGTTTTCTCAATATTTTTGTTGTTATTTTATGCACAGGTTATTTTTATGTGCGTAGTTGCTAAATTTTGTTATTAATTGGGGGACTAGCTCGTCGTTTTCATATTTTAACATATTTTCATTACTAAATTTTAATGAGACCTGAAGCCGTGACCATTTATGTCGCTGAACTAAACAAACAAGGATCAAAGAAATTCCAACGGAATTCAAAAAAAATATTATCCTTATAACAAACAATTCATAAAAGCCAAACGAATTCCTCAAGCGAAATTGAACGTGAATGAATACAAAAAAAATGCGACGAAATGACAAAGGGAAAACATAACAAATATCTCCAGTTTAACTATGTGGAAGATTATTGCATACCGGAAATAGTTCGAAAAATTTTGTTATTACTATTCCGTACTTTGACCAGCCATGTGCAAATCACGATAATAATCGGAGACCAGCTAAAAAAAACTTCACGAACTCATTGTTTCCGTTCTCATTTCACTACGAATAGATCAGCTTTATGCAGA
Source organism: Lepidocyrtus lignorum (assembly GCA_034696835.1). Lineage (NCBI taxonomy): Eukaryota > Metazoa > Arthropoda > Collembola > Entomobryomorpha > Entomobryidae > Lepidocyrtus > Lepidocyrtus lignorum. The sequence goes on along the minus strand of JAQGAG010001427.1, from coordinate 5,374 downwards.
TAAGCCCCAATGCACCAATATACGTCAACATTACGCATACATAAAATAGAAAGCAACAACTTGTCTTGATGTTCCAACAAAATTCCAAAAACTCGACTTGAAAGGGATTCCTCCACAGCTTACCATTCGTGATCCTGACTGCTCCACACAAAAACTCCCATACAAAAAAGAAATTCCTTTCAACTACAAAAACACGTAATCATCAGTCAGATTACCGCATTTCCCCTTAAATTCCATCACTCCCGTTTTATGCAAATGCAAAACATTTTGGTTACTTCCACGTTCGGCTCAAACCCTTTTGTCTTTTCCAACTCTTCAACAGATAAAAAAAAGTTTTTGATGTCAAGAACAATTTTGGAGATAAACGATTACGTGTCCTTTGATGTGGAATATATATACATGGGGAAAGTGGATAGGGGAAAAGGTTGAAAAAGGAAAAGAAGCACGGAAGTTCGTAAAAGTGAAAAAGGATCAAAGATGAAAAATATGTGATGTTATGAAACGGGATGATGAAAAAACTGTCTGTAAATTCACAATCCAACCACTTACAACTTAACTGTAAACACCAATCCCTAGAGGAATTCCAAAAAAAAACCCATTGACTTATTACCAATTGAATATTATTTAGGTTGATGCACATTTATTTATGCTAGTTACAAAATGAATGAACAAGGAGACATGGAAAAGTTGACGATTTCGTTAGCGTTTAAAAGTGCGTGATATTCCCCAGACTTCTTTACTACAAAATACTAAAAAAAACCAGCTACGGATCATTATAATGACATGTAAATTACATCAACAAAATGTATGCAGCTCGTATAAAACCGTTTAAAATCCATAAAAATAATGATAAAAGAAAGGGTAAAAAATCTATCATCCTCCTATACCGCACCGTTTGACTAAAATAACGTCCATATCCATTCTTTCCTCTGAAATGATGATGACAAAGAGAAAGCATAGAATGCAAAATGCCTGAATAAGAACAAAGACAAAGACAAAGTCTTCCTATCGTAATCCCCTTCCGGAATTCAATTTTATAAAAAAAATAAGCTCACTACTTCGCCGCATAACATTCACGAAACTCACCAGTCCAATCCAATCATCAAACCCATACCATCACGAAAGCTTCCTCCTTTCGTCCATCTGGCATCGATGAGCTCCCATATCGTCCCCAACTATATGAACATCACAAAATATTATTATTATGACAAGTGAAAACATGTTCAATGTCTTATTTCAAGAGTACGTACACTCCCATCTCGTAACATGTATTCTGTCCCTTACAATGAACGAAACGAGACATATGACGTTCACCGTGATGCGTGGGTGGCATTTCTCTGTCTCTGTTTTCACATTCCCCAAAAAAATGAAAAGATTCTCGTTCATCTTCATATTACTTGCCTCGGATACCGTTTTTTTACATTCATTCCCGAAACATTTTATATCCCAATAAATTGATCATAATTAACACAATAACGTAGCTGAAATCAAAACTACCAAATTACTAATTAATTCGAATGATACTGGCCATGTTACAATTACGAAAAATTTTAAAAATTACGAAAAAATCAATTATTCATAGTTTAAGTAGTGATTTTTGCACTTTCTAACTGGGGTAGTCAAGGTACATATCATAAAGGGCCTTCATTTAAAAATGGCTTTATGCTTTAAAAAATTAACGTAACAAGGAAAGTGGTCTGCTATCAGCGACCATTCCAAACCCTTCTGTGGAAGCCACACCCGACATGGTTAGAGATAGAAAGTTGGTGTGAAAGCAAAAACTATCTGCTTTTCAACGCAGATGTGCGCATCGTCTCAACATTTTGAAAAAGATTATCGGTTCGTGAGATAATAAAAAATACCCGTTTTTCATGCTTAAAAAGACGTGTTTTGACAAAAAAAAGTCACTCATCATACTTTTAAGTGGGTCCACTGAAGAATTTTAAGCACAGACAATTCAACCATGTCTCATTTATGCGGTTTTGGAGGGTAAAGTTTAACTACGTACTATAGTACTAAGAAGGGCTACATTTTACAATGTCCTTAAACAAGCATGACAACGCTATTTACACAACTAACTGCCCATAAATCCCCATTCAGGAATCTCCAAAGATCTTATATATAACTATAATGGTGCATAAAAAAATTCCATTCAAAAAAAGTTTGTTACTGAGGTGCCGTTTAAATAAAGTCCCATTTAAAAGCATGGGGTAGTCGAGGAAACATTTGCACCCCAGTAATTTTATGTTCACCCCTTGGGAATCTCAACATCTAAATAAGAGATATTAACACGGATATGGAATTAACAATAATTTCTTCAGACTCAACGAACGTACTTGATTCCATTTACAATTCTAAAATAAAAAGTAAAAATGCACTTTCCATCGTCCCATCCAGTTAGAGAGGTATGTATAAACGTCTTTGAAACTGATGCAAAGTGTGTACTGTAGACAGGCTAAGGATTTGTATATGTATAGATTAGATAAAATGTAAGCATAAGTAAAAGAGTGCGTCTGATAAGTTCAGAAGAGTAATTTTTATGGAGTAACGTGGAATAATACCATTCAAATGAATGACTATGAGCAATATATTGACATGTCTTTGTTTTATGTAAGGTATGAGAGTTTAAATGTAATATTAGTAATATATGTGCTTGAGAGACGCTTGCATGACATGCCTCTCTGACCGGATGGGACGATGGAAAGCGCATTTTAACCTTTTATTTTATAGTTTTTATTCAATGACTATATTTACAGAAACTAAACATTCATCCTCCCTTTAAAAATTTATAGTGTTTACAGACAGACAGACAGCTATCCCAACTAATCGCTATAGCTTTCATCTACGTAATAAAGTGTCCAGGAGTGCGTCTCACAAAACGGTAGTATGGAAATATTACATGTTACTAACGTTACTAAGACATTCCCCTTTCAAAAAATTTGGTCATATGACCATATTACCATCTTACCGTTTTGTGAGCCCCAGCCCAGTATTCATTACATGATACTAATATAAAACAATTACGCAAATTCACGAATACGGTACGTACACAAATCACCAAAATATAACGAGAAAGCTTCCCTCCCTCAAAAAAATATGAACCGGACACTTTCCATCCACACACCTCCATTATCTCCCCCTCACGTCAAAAAGAACAAAAAAAAATCAAAAAAGATCCAATTGAATACGAAAAAAAAGACATCTAAGAAATACGAATCCAAAACGCATCTTCCCCGTGTCCAAAAAAAAATGCATCTCTTATGAAAACGATCATTGAAATCTTATGAAATCAGTATTAAAATACCTTTCTTTTGATACCCCATTTACTATATCATGTCATTTGAAAAAAATATGACCTTGACCTTTGACCCCCTTTCCGTGGTCCGATTGACCCCAAAAACAATACACTTCTTACAATTTACCATTTGTACCTACATGCCAAATTTGAGTAAAATCAGTCCATTCGTTTAGACGCTAGAGCGCGGACAGACAGACACACAGACGGACACATGCAAAAACCAATACATACCTTACAGGTATGTAATAAACTATTATAAAACAATTACGCAAATTCACAATCACCAAAATATAACGAGAAAGCTTCCTCAAAAAAAAATATGAACCGGACACTTCCCATCCACACATCATCATCATCATCATCATCATCCTCACACACATCCCATCTCACATCTCCATTATCTCCCCCTCAAAAAGAACAAAAAAAATCAAAAAAGACATCTAAGAAATACGAATCCAAAACGAATCTTCCCCGTGTCCAAAAAGATGCATGTGAAAACGATCACGTCATAAAACATCACCGTCATCATTTCCCACTTGACTGACTCAGTTCCTATTCACGAGAAAATAAGAAAAGTAAAAATGATGACGACAACAACGACAACACCAAAACTACCATTTTGGAATTCGTATTTGTTCCATGCATCCACATACCCACATATGCATCATATCCCACTGGAAAATATAACAAAAAAAACAAGACCATCCAACCAAACAGAAAAATCCTCATTCCTCTACGAACAACAAAAATTTCTCGCAGCGTCATGCTGAAGTCGTCCCTACACATCTATCACAAACAAAAAAAAAGAATTCAATATAAAAAAACGTGACTAAGCAAAAAGATCTCCACTCGCTGTCCACTACACAAAATAAAAATCATATCACCCGTGTCATCATCCTCCAATCCTCAAAAGATGAAGACGCGATCTCTTTCTAAAAGTGTACCCTCCACTCTCCTCACATGACATAATAGCCGTGTCACTGTCACTACTTCTCATGACGGAGAACGAAAAACGTCATACTCATTCTATATCTCTTTAGAAATAAATTTATATAAGAAAAAAAGTGGTTGAGGGAGGATGCTCTCAAGTGGCAGATCAGTCATAACATGATAATACGATGATTTTGCGTTTTTTTAAAAGATTATTGATAGGTATGTGATAGGGTTTTATGAGTAGTGTGGCTCAAGAGCATGTTGCACAGTTTTTTATAGATACGCGTATTTGAATGGGGACGTATGGGTAATTGAGTAAAAAGTACGTCTAATTTTGGTGTCACAAGAAATACGTAATAGTTGGGCTGGCTGTCACATTTTCATATCACTTAAGAGACTCACTATGGTGGTGCTACTATTTACTACTAAGAAAAATCATAAAAAAACGCATCCATTCAATGAAAAGAAATGAAGAGGAAATGATCATGACGAATATCATTCACTCCGATTGTCTGTCTGTCGGGTCCTCCGCTTTTTATTTGAGGAAAGGGAAAAAAATTTAACAGATAAAAAAAGGACGGGAAGAAGGATAGATTTTAAGAAAGTGGTTATATGACAATATGACTTGAAACAATATTTTTTGACATGTTGCTGCTGGATTGTATGCTTTTTTCTTACCAGATGATACGGCTCGATCCTTTTGGAGGTTTTCTTTTTGACAAAAGACTATTTTTTCAGTGAGGTTGTAGTAGAAACATGAAGATGGAGTGAAAAGGGGATCGACAACAGGTGTGTGCGTACTCCTAATATCTCCTAACATCACAAAATGGAAAAAGGGTTAAATTTTTATTATTATTACGAGAGATGTGCGATGTTACTCACTCCAACATGATCAAAAAACCACTGTTTCAAAGAGTGTCTCTTTTTTGTCGGCGACAAATACAGGGGAAAGGGGCATTTTTCGAGAATATCACACTGTGATGGTGGGTTTTTTATGAGAGTGCTAATAGTGGGAAGAGTTGTTTTTTTTGTGACGATATGGCTTTGATTTGGTGATCGTTGATGGTTGTGTGCAGATGTCTCGTTTTTTCTATTATCTTTTATTTTCTTCTCCAGTTCCTTTTGTTTGGATGGATTGTTAGC
>JAQGAG010001426.1:0-10144 GCA_034696835.1 Lepidocyrtus lignorum | reverse complement strand
GCCTTGATAAATTTGGCAGAAGCGCTCATCTAAATATAAAAATCATTTTTACAAAACAAAAAATGATGCGAAATTACAAAGCCCATTGATTAATTATTTTTTAAACTCAACATCGTATGAGTTTTACCAGTGATATTATAATAAACGATTGCGTAAGTCAAAATATAGGTGGAATATCTCTAATTTGAGACTATCGAAAATTTAGATAGGTAATAGTATTATGCCTACAAAAGTTATACTCGCTGACTCGCTTGGTGGGCAGTCGCATTTCTCGTTCGCGGAAGGAATTTTTATATTTTCTTCCGCTTTTTAACATCTTATCGATTGAAGAAATTGACAGAAGGGTACAAAGGTTGACATGCGTCGACCCCATATTCCTAACGTGTCTCACACTGTTTAAAAAAGCGAGATATGGTGCCGAAATTACTGAAGATTTTCAGTTTTTAGTAAGGTTTTTGGAAAAAATGACGAGTGAGTGAGGTACATAATATTGCAGTGTGTGGAGAGCTTTGGCTTTTATAACATGAAGCTGTATTGTACATAACTTGTCTGATTTCTGTGTTCCTCTCTTTGGGACTGTGGTTGGAAGTGATAATAATCACTAACATTCACAGTTCTGAACAGGGGATGAGAGATGATGATGGACTTGCTGTGATATGCAGTGTGTGGATTACCACATTATGTGGTGTGGTGTGTGGAATCTTCTCTTTGGAATTGTGAAATTGGGTATGGAGGTGATAAAAATTTGAGTTTGCGAGGGTCGAGGTTGACGGTGAGGAATCCGACACTGCTACTGCATTCTTCACCACTTATATTAAATAGAGGCTGATAACTTTGCTATTCCTAATGGTAGCGGAGTGGGCTTCTAGTGGATTGAGGATGTGAATGGAGTGGTGGTGGTGTCGTAGGGACTTTTGGAGATCATAGCAGTAGATAAGATCCCTATTGCGGCACGCGCTATTAGCCTTGCTGACTAATGTACTTTATCATTAGTACGCATTGGTATGACCCTTACGGGGTAGCGCATTACCAGTAATTACGCGAGTATGTCGTCCGGGAGAGTGTTAAATAAATATGATTGAATATATATGATTTCATAACCTCGGCTGTTAATATAATATTAACGGCCGCTCCCAATTACAATACAAAAAATTGTACCTTCAAACCAAAAAAAAGATTTTTAACATATTCCAAAATTAAAATTTTATGTATTGAAAGCCCAGTGCTACTATAATAACCCAATTTTTTGTAGGTTGAGATTTGGTGAACAAATAGCCAGTGCAATTGGTCTCCATGGCAACCAAAAACTGGAATAAAACGTTTAACAAATTTACTGTAAATTTTCATGACGACTTTTTACTGTCAACACAATGACGTTTCATTATGTTGCAATATGCCCAAAAACGAAAAACACGTACCGTATTTCCTCTAATTGAAGCACGTGCTTCTATTTCAAAATTGAGGGTTTTTGGGTGTGCTTCTAAAAGAGGTGTGCTAATATTAGAGGGGTGCTTCTAAATAATTTTTGCAAATATCTGAACCACCACCAAGTACAAACTTGGACATTTTCACTATCTGCCAAGTAAGTTAAATGGAAAATCAAGCGAAAAAAGTAAATATTCTTGGAAGATGATAAAAATCGTTCAGATTCCATATTGTAGACAGCAAGAACGTTGAATCATACATATATAAACCAATACTTACAAATCCAATACGGAACCTGGCTTTAATTGCTACTTGATAATTCCTGGGTGTGCTTATATTTGAGGTGTGCTTCTATTTCTAATTAGACCTTCAATGGGTGTGTTTATATTGGAGGTGTGCTTCTATTTGAGCGTGTGCTTTAAAAAGAGGAAATACGGTAGATTCAAAATTTTTACAAAATTGCATTTTTATGTAATAAAAGCACATATAATAGAATAGAAACACAATGTATGATCAAATTGAAATGTGTGAAAAGTAGCCGATATATTAAGTTGCCATGGCAACGAAAAATTGGACCAACGAAAATGTGAAACAAATTTACTAGTAATTTCTTTAAATTCTTGAAAAATCAGTATCTCTAACGAAAAATCTCTAACTTTTAAAAAAATAACATTGACAGAAAGAAAATTTAAAAAATCTAAAATTGCGGCCGCTATCGTGATGACAGACAGACAGACAGACTGCCCGGACGTTCTTAATAACTTGCGTTTCACCTAAAGGTCGCAAGTTGATAATTTTAAATACAATGGTTTAGTTAGTTTTTTAGTATTTGTTATTCATATTGGTTGAAAACAAAGATTGGTTTTACATTCCTGGAGTAATTCCGTTATGCATACGAAATTTATTTGAGATAGAAAAGTAAGTCTTGTTGTGTATTACTTTATAAATGTTTCTCGTTGTTGCTGTATTGTATTGTAGTTATCCGAAATATAGATTTGTAAGAAGAACATGTAATTGGGAACCAGCCATTCACGGACAGAGAAAACTTGCTCCCTACGACGGTTGGCAGCTGCACATGAAAGCATGGTTTTAATTTAGCAAAAACATAAAAGCGCCTTGCAATTATATGAGATAAATGTTTGCACTCCGTGACACTAGTGTTAGGTACCATATACTTTTTATCAATCGTAAACACATGGTGTTGTAGTCTGGTCTTGACAAGTTTGGCAGTATCGCACATTTAAATCTAAACTTAATTCTTACAAGACAAAAAATGATGTGGGGTTAGCCAAATTTTCGATTGATGACGTTTTAAAAAAGAATTTTACAATCAACTTGCGTTTCACCTAAAGGTCGCAAGTTAATAAATAACTTGCGTTTCACCTAAAGGTCGCAAGTTAATAAATTGTGGTAAACACTTAAGGCAACTCATCAAATTCAATCCCTATATTGTTTCCTTTTGCAAGTTTTGTGCAAAAAATGAATATGCAAAAAATTTAATGCAAAAAAAGCCATGCAAAAAAAGTTTTTTGCAAAAAATGCATGTGCAAAACATTTCATAAAAAACTGCATGTGCAAAAAAATTTTTGCAAAAGATATAATGCGAAAAAGGCCATGCAAAAAACGGTTTTTGCAAAAAATACATGTGCAAAACATTTAATAAAAAACTGCATGTGCAAAAAATTTTTTGCAAAAAATTTCATGCAAAAATTGCATGTGAAAAAAATTTCATGCAAAAAATGCAGGTGCAAAAAATTTGATGCCAAAATTGCACTTGTAAAAAAATTCATAAAAAAAAAGTTTTGTGCAAAAAATACATGTGCAAAAAATTTCATGCAAAGAAAATTTTGTGCAAAAAATACGCAAATTTGCAAAAAAATTTGTGCAAAAAATTGGCTAATTAGGTAGTGCCCGGGCATCTTCCCGCAACTATTGGTTTAGCAGCAATTTCGCTAACATGCATAGTGCATTCTCATGGTTGCTTTATATGTTCGGTAAAGATGCCTATCTGTAAGTGGCCTGCACGCACGCACGCACGCACGGATCACGGATGGACGAATGGAAGGACGGAAAACCCCAGTATACACCACATCCTCATTAACTCATCATTTGATGAGTTAATAAATTAAGATTTTCCTATATCAATTTTAATAGTGTTTATGAAGTCGATAAATAGATTAAGTTGGGATAACTATGATTGAAATTATTAATTTATTAATTTTATGGGCATCTCTTAATATCTATAATGTTGTCGATTTCTTATTCAGTCAAACATTATTTGTAGTACTCGTATTAGTACTAGTACTTTTTGGTAAATTAGCACTATTTAGAATATGGCGTAATTGCAACTTTGCGCGCTCATAACTCCACAAAGGAGGCACATGCAGACATACATAAGGACTTTTTTTGAAGTGGATAGATGGATCGCAAAAAATGAGGTTGTTTCGTTTAATGGACCTTCTAAATAAAAATGACGAAATCTAGTACGTAGTTTAGTCAAAAGTAATACAAACTGTTGGAAAGTAAGGGAGAACAAGTTTATTTTGAAAACAAAACAATAAGCTAATTATACTCCGCTTTAATAATTTCTCCCTTTATATTTCTTTCGATTGACATTGGCGTTACTAAACGTTGAATCCTAGTTTTCGGAAAAGCATTTTCCCCTAAATCAAGATTTTTTTTGCCGTTGTGGCTCAACATTTTTTACGTGTAGGTGCTCAACCTTATTAGAACAGGTTTTTTTTACCGTAAATACCGAGTTTGTTTCTGAAGGTTAAAAATTATTACGTTCAAATTCTAAAAGCTACCTTAATCTCTGGGACGACGTTGTTCTTACAAAAAAAAACGAGAAGTCTTACCTTTTCCTTTTCTAACATTTGGTTATTTTGTAAAAATCGTACTAAAGGGTTAGGAAGGCATGCTGAATTTGGATAAAATGAAAGCAAGATAAGTCACCAATCAGAACAGATGTAAGCATAGGTAACTGTTCGTATGTATAGATTACACAGGACCAAAAAAGCAAATTCATATTCCCATAAGTCTGGAGTATATTTCTTTTTACCGTTATAGAATGAAAAAAAGATAAATCCTTATTCAAGTATATTCGTATCATTAGTAGGATTTTCTTCCAACAAACAAACAGGTCAATTTAAATAGTATGACGGTATTTGACATTGCCATGCCAGTTTTTTATTACTTGATAATTGTGGTCGTGCTCTGTGCCACGTTTTTTTTACAAAAATTAACTTCCAAAATTTCTCATTACTGTCCAGTCAAACTGATTGCTGGTATTCGTTCTTTTTACTATCCCGAATCGAAATAAGAAAAATATTACTAGAGATCAACGTTTTTATAAGCTCCGTTGGATTTTTTTGCAACTCAGGGATAAAAAGATTGTCCAGTTCAAGAGAAATACTCAGTTATTTTAATTTGTTACAAAGAAATAAAGTAAATTATGGCGTTATTGTACTTTTTTTATACCCGTTTCTCTCAATTAAACCCGCCTTGGGGACTAAATCGATGAAAAAGTGTACTGGGAAGGTTAATTTCAATTTTTTTAAACAAAGAAACGGTCACAAATGGGTCACATTTCATTTTCTTAGTCTCATTTTTTGCTGAGCGGGCATTTTGTAATTGAGGAAGTTTTATGCTACATCAGTGAAAATTGGACTTATGGGAGGGACTTATGTACTATTTATCAGTATTTGCTGATATAGGAGTTCTTAAAAAATATTGTTGATACAAAATATATTTGAATTGCGTAATTGATTGAATCTGATAAGAAGAGTTGAAAACAAGCATAGAAATCTCTGAAACAATGAAAAAGTTAGGAAAGTATTGTGCCACCTTATGAATTTCGTAAGGTACCTAACGTTTTTACGAAAGATAGCTTCCTGTAACATTACGTGAATATAAAGCTTACCTAACTAAAGTCGAAGTCGCCCTTACATTTTTTAAACAAATGTACCTTTACACGAGCAAGGCTTGGTGACGAGAAAACCAAAACGTTAACAAATAAAAGAATATGGTCTGGTGATTTTTTAAAGGAAGGGATAGATCCAGAATATCACCAATAATGATAACTTACCCCATTCACGCACGTCAAAAGAACCAAGCGTTAGGCCAGGTTGGTTTAAATAGTTATGTTCAATATCTACAAGTTCATGGACATTTTGTTCACTGTATCTTTTGCCTGGTCTTGCGCCCGCTTTGCCATTGAAATTTTTGTCACTCAGGGATTTCTAGAACAATGTATTTATAAACAATATTAAACCCTGTTACCAGTAGGCATAATCCACGAGGTAAAACTGTTAGTAAATTCATTTTTTGTAATTTAAAATTAGTATATGGTCGATAAAATAGGTATTTTTATGTAGCCCGCAATATGTTGTATAAAAAATATTGATTTTTTACTTTTTAGTGAAAATTATTGGACTACAAATAAAGCGAATCATATTTCTTTAGTTGATGTCGTGCTCTGTCGGACTTACCGTGGCCAAAAGTATTTCAAAAAACAAACCTAAAACGATAACTTTTTTATAAGTCTTCATGACTTCAGCGTTATTCATACAACTTTTTAATAAAAAAGAAGTTTTTTGGCTACAAAAAGAAGAACAACGCAAAGTGACAATACTGCGCAATCAAAAAACAATGTAGAAGTTAGCTACATTGCTACTGTTTACCGAGAATCGCATCATGACCTGTTACCAAGAATCTTACTACAGCATATCTACGTCATACTGTATTGAAAGCAATCAGCCATCATTTGCTCCCACAAACGATCATTTTTACAAAACCTTAAATGGGAAAAATAGCATTGTTTTTGCAAGGTAAGAAAAAAACGTAGATATCATGTAAATAGTCATACTCACAGGCCAGCACAAAAACGCAATAGCCATAAAAATGCAATACAAATGTGATTACTACTATCTTTTATCCTGTTACGCTGTCGTACACCTTATTTTTTCAGAATACAGCAGCAGACAAGTTTTTTTGCGATATGATGCTTACATAAAGAAAACCCCATGATTTTCTTTTGCTTTACAATCATAATGCTTAAAGGCAGGTATATATCATATAAATAAAGTTAAAGTTGCTCATTTCGGTAAAATTAAAAATGTAAATTTTTGTTGGATATGCACAATTGATTACTACGATGTTAGTTTTTCTGACATGGTAATATTTTTACCTTTAGAATGATACCACACTCGATGGAATGTGTTACCAAATAAATTGCCAATTTGTCACATGTCCCACTTTTGGTAAACTAATCTGCTTTAAATTTTAACACGGTTATCCTCACATGTTTAAACGTCTACATGCAAACTTCCAGCTCAATAGACCTAGCCGTTACGGAGTTAGCACGATTAGAGTAAAGCGCAAAATATATTGCGGGACAAACTCGTGAGTAAATTTATTACGGGACAACTGTCAAAACTGAAAAATCTCCTAAACCAAGTATTACATTGGAAAATAAATTGCAGGGTTGGACTCGGAAAATTATTCCCGTTTCATGGACACGACACTTGATGGGATGTGTCACCAAATGAATTGTTAACTTGTCACATGTCCCACTTTCGGTTTGTATTGTATTGTATATTTTGGAAGGAACTGATAACATAAAGAGTCATAGCCCAGATAAGGTAGCCCAATAAGTGGGGTAATTTTATACTCTCCTATACGACATACTTGCGTAATTACTGTTTAAACGCTACCCCATTGGGACTGAACCGACCTGTACTGATGATATACCGACACTGCCAATTGATAAGGGCACATGTGAAATTTTGCCAGAATGAAAAAGGGCACATGTAAAAAAATGCCAGTATGAACAAAGGGCTGTCAGTTTGTTTGCCATTATAAAATAGGGGCTATGAAAGATTTGGGGCAAAGTGAGTATTGTGTATTGCCAGATAGCCCTTTTTTCAACAATCATTTTGATAGTACATTGTCTAGTTCTTATAACCCTATGACTGGGGTACCGCGCGATGAAAACAATACATGTTTACATTGGGTTATCGATAACCACAAAGCCCTATTAATTTATTTGACTAAAACATTGAAAAATAGTGTTTTGACTGGTTTTTTAGTTAATATGAATGACGTTCTTAAAAAAATTACAATATTTGTTTCTGTATTAAAAGATTGATAGAAAACAAGTTGTTAAAAGTTGGGTTGATAATTCTGAAAAATGCCAATCATGACTATTTTGCCTGCCTTCGAAAATTTGATTTTTTACGATAGCCCCTTTTTTATAATGGCAAACAAACTGATAGCCCCTTGTTCATACTGGCACTTTTTTACATGTGCCCTTTTTTATTCTAGCAAAATTTCACATGTGCCCTTATCAATTGGCAGTGTCGGTATTGCATCAGTCTGGATGGTTTAATAGCGCGTATCTCCTCCACAGTGCAATTTTGACCCTCCATCTCATCCAAACGTTGAACAACAAACCCGTCACATCTTCCAAAAAAGACTAGTCTCTTTCTCGCTCTCCCAAATGGGGCATAGCTGACTGACTGCCTTACCGATTCTGTGAAGATGACCATTTAGACACAATTAGGAGGTGAAAACCTGAACAAACAACCTCAGCTTTGCGCGGGTAAGTCTGTATAGGTAATTACTGACACTCAAACGTGGGATGTCAATGAGCTGTTTTGTCTCACATGAGCCAGTGTACCTGTACCACGCACTCTTGTGCTTCCTCAAAGCCTGATCTTTAATGGCTGAGTGAGCAGTTGCAAGTGCAACAGGTACTATTGGCTCGGGACCATATATAACCGTTGCTGCTGCTGATTTCTTGGCCAGCTGATCAGCTTGTTCGTTACCAAAAAAACCAACGTGGGCTGGTATCCACGCAAGAGTGACTGTATGCTTGCTAGACAACAACTTCAGCGCCTGAAAACACTCACCTACAAGTAAGATCATGTATTTTCAGGTCTGAACGGCCATTGTTAAACTAAGGCTGATGATATAAATAAAAATGCGCTGTCTACCTGGTAGACTACACATTTTTTCAACCGCCTACCTTATAGCAAGTATCTGAGCCTGGAAAACCGTAGCTGTCGTAACCAATGGAATGGAATAGACCACCTATTCTCCCTCCCACGGCAGCGGCCCCCGTGTTACCAATATTTCGGGATTATCCGTGTGGCAAACAACATCAGATGTATCGTGCTCTGGTGGCCCAGATGATTCCCAATTCTCCCTACTCCTAACTTAAACCCTAAACCCTCCTTTACATAGCGGCCTAGTTACTCGAAGGTCGCATGGCCATTTGGTAATCGGAAGGATATTGCTCACCACGCGGCAACATTTTACATGGTTAGATCTAACCAAGGAGCCACAAGTCCCCCTATCTTGCCAGTTTTAGTTATGTGAGAGCCGGTGCATTTTCCGAACAGCGATGGCTCTAACTTGTACATCAATTGGTAGAATACCTACTAAAGATTCCAACGCCACCGTCGGCGTAGATCTACCGTAGAACCACTAATATACAGTAACGCCAACCGTTGAACTTTATGCAACTTTTTAACATGGACTAACTTTTCCATGGCTCCAACCCAAACGACACACCCATAGGTCAAAGCGGGTCGAACCACAGTGGTATAGATCCATTTTATTAACGCCGGATTGATTTCCCATGTGGTTGAAACCACTCTCTTGCACTGGGCCAACGCGATGCTGAGTTTCCTCGAGAGATCATCACAGTGCGGTCCCCACGTGAGTTTATCGTGTAACGTTACTCCTAGATACCTTACTTTCTCAACGAAGGGGATGCTAACTACTCTATAAGTTAAGATTCGCGGACAGTGAAGCTTGTGCCGGAGGGTGAAAACAATTGCCTTCGTCTTCAGAGCATTCACTGACAACCCAACTTTATCGCACCATAGCTTCACTTCATCCAAGGCTCCTTGCAACACACCTTGCACCTCCGCGAGAAACTTTCCTCGCAGAAGTAGAGATATGTTGTCAGCAAATCCTTGGGGGTTAGCACTAGGAGCACGCCCTCGCAAGCGAACCAAGAGCGCGTCTACTACGCAGTCCCACAGAAACGGAGTTAAAACACCGCCCTGTGGGTAGCCAGCAGTAACAACCATTTCCGTCTGAACGCTAGAAGACTCTGCTATAACCGTTCTATCGGTGGGCATAGATTCAATCCATCGGACGTATAGTTCAGAAACACCAACCCTTGTTAACACCATCCGGATTATACTGTTAGGTACTTGAAGAAAAGCACTTTCAATGTCTAGAAAAATGCCCACCGCAACTTTTTTTGACGATAACGTTTCCCTATTTTTTCGAAACCAGTCGATGGAAAGCCGCCTTTGTCGAAAATCTCCGCAAGTATGCAAATTGATTATTGATTTTAAGTTTATTCAACCATAGCAGGTGTCTTGACTTCCCAATCAACTAACCTTTCAAGAACCTTAAGCAGTGACGAGGTCAAAGAAATTGGTCGCCAGGACGACCATCTTTGGTAACTGTCTTTACCTGGTTTTGGTAAGAATACAACTTTTGCAACCTTATATGCCCCAGGTGCAAAGACCATACAAGATAGAAAGCCCACGGGGCATTGAGAATTGAAGCCAAGCAGTTCTTTCGAACTTACAGCGATTGGGTAAACGCAACTAATGAAAATAAATTCGGAAGCGGCCAAACCTTGAAGCGGCAACTGAGCTGTTTGTTATGATAAAAATGTGTTTCACACCACACCAGC
>JAQGAG010001425.1:0-10144 GCA_034696835.1 Lepidocyrtus lignorum | reverse complement strand
GGTTCATAATGACAAAAGGGCAAATGCGGAACTAGTTATTTTATGTGATGTAACTTGACTTTTTGGGAGGAAAAGACGGAAGGATGGAGAGATGGAGATGACACGAGAATCTACTTTAGACTAATGAGCTGTTTTGTTGACAGTGATGCGGATATATTATATCCATTTTGGTATGAGGGAAATAATAACGAATGGGTAGTTTTTTTTGGAGGGTGGTGGCCTAGTCGGTAGCTTAAATGTTACCCGAGAGACCTTTGTCATTATATCATTGTTAAAAAATGTTTTTTACACGAGGCTATTTTAGCTTTTTGGTTAGGCTACCGTATTTAGCATGACTCATCTAGCTTATCTTGTTACATACATTGCATGCGCCCTCCTCTTCCTTAACATTGTATGGGAATATGCTCATACAATGCCAGGATGATGGCCGCCGCCCATCAAGACCAAAAGTTGAAGGTATCGAGGAAAAATCAACAAGACTTTAAGAATAAATAGGTTCGGCCTCTTCCGGCTGATTTAAATGTGGATGACAAACCTATAAAGATATGCAATGCGATTCTCTTCGAAATAAATTGCTAATAAACCTGCCATAAAATTCGAGCTAAATGTTGCATTTAAAATAATTAAGATCGCGATTATTAGCAAAAAGTTGTACTTCAGTTATCCCCATCCTGCATTGCAAAAATTCCCTAATTTCTTTTGCCTTTTTCTCTAAAAAAACTGATCTCAATTTTTTATTACAATCCTGCAATTTTTTCCTTGATTCAGTCCATTTCATTCTCAACCTTTTACTTCTTCGCTCTCCTTCCAAACACGCTCTCTGCTTACTTCTGATGATAATGATAGTAATAAAAACGAGAAAATAATGTAACTTTTGCAATGTAATATTATGCTTTAACGTGGGAGACAGAAATTACACGAAATAAAAAAATACCCGTAAAGAAAAATAAGTGTGGAAAGGGGCTCAAAGATAAACATCCACCAAGATTCCTTCCTCTTGTTGTCGTTGTCGGCAGAATACATAATATGGCTCTTTCTTGGGAAGCAAATTCTCCTATTTTATTGTCACGTCGGTCTTTTATTCCTTTTTGTCCTTGGTCTCTCTCCCCCATCACCGTACACATACAACAGGATTTTTTATATGAGTTTGAGGAGAAAAATGAAATGTTTTTTACGTATCGCATCGTCTTCGGGTGAAATGAGCCTGGGCATATTTTTCTCCCATTTTTGGAGAATTAAAGGACATATGTTCAGAAAGAGAGAGATTCGGATGGCTGCTTATTGTTCAACATGAAAAAGTTTTGCAAACGTCATATTAAAGAAAAGGAGGAGAGGATGTTATGAAGCGTTTTATTTTATATTATGCAATTTTTACGTGCCCTTTTCATGTTCTCAAATTACCACTGTAGGATTGCATGGGCTGAGACAAAGGGTCGGCGAAAAATAAAGATGGGATTTGTAAGAAAAAGGGACAAAAATGCATTTGGCATGATATGGAAGGAAGCAAAAATTCATTTTTTTGTGAAAAGGCCAAGACCGTAAAATTGCCCGAACATGAGAGGAAATATTAAAGGGCTCGTAAAAATTCGCAACTTTCCCCATTACCATTGCAATAAAATATTTCGAGAGGGGAAGAGAATGAATGCAATGCAATAGGCAAAAAAGTCCACTGTTTAATCCCGAGCTTCTCCAATTCCACTTTTAATTTCGAGGAAGTAAGGTAAGTAAAATTATCCTATTATAACATAACATGATTCATGCGTGCATAATTTTCTTATAAGAAAAAAAATTGAAAGAAAGTAACATGGAGATATGGATAAGGTTGCAGGCTGCAGTTGAGTAATGGGTATAGCTACGCTCATATGTACGAGTCGAGTGAAGAAATAGCTTTTGCTAAGCCGTGGAGGCCCCCATATTCCATTTTGGTTTGGTTCGCATGAAAAACGTGGAGCAACTTTCTTCACAAGTTCAGTTTCTCGTGAGCGTTCAGAACGAAAGGGTCGATGGTGGTGTGAGTGCTCTTGGGTTTTAAACCAGTTTGGCTCAGGTAATGTTCTCGTTTCAGAATCTTGAAGTGAAATTGTTCAGATTTAACATATAGCTAGTTTCTTTTCGCAGTTAACTATTAACTTTAAACTTGCAATAAGCCATATTGAGTTAATGAATCCCGCAATAAATAAGTTATTTAAGTTATGTTGATAAGAATAAATTCTCTATTGTCAGCTTTAAACCGGGGAAATATCTGCTGATAATTGAGTGAATCGTTTAAATGACAGCTTTACACTTGTTATCCCGACTCAAACCGGCTTCTTTCAATATGGCCTTATCAAATTCGGGAGTGTTCCTGGCTTTGCTCATTGTGTCGGTGGGGTTGAGTGACAGTGCGAGTGTGCCAATTAGTTCATCTCCCACAACTATACCGAATGATGATGCTGATCTTGAATTACTCTTATCCTCCAAAATCCTGATGGATCGCACTTCCTCCACATTGGGATCAAGAGCACCAGGGCTAAATATTGTCGGGGAGCTTGCCAACAAGGATGGGAGTAATGATGAAGATGATGGTGGGAGATTAGGAAAGAATGTTGTGGAAAATATTTCGAGTTATTCTGGCACCAACTCAAATACAGTTAGTCCCTCATTGCAAAATGAAAAGTTTTTCGAGAAGGAGGATCGGCAAGATAGGCATTCGGGTTACTCCAGTGGGGGGAAGAAGAATGAGGGGAATTCGTACGAGATGAGCTCATCACCACTTCATGTGGCACGTTGCAGGGCAACTTGTCTTCAAAAGGTAAGATCACGACTGCATCCATCATCCCGATCCATCCTCAACACAATCACTTTATTATTATTTATTATACAAGCCATAGCACAATAGAAAAAAAGTTCAAGTTTATATTGGGAGTTTGAGTGAAGAATAGAATGAATTGAATGAATGTGAGTACCTATGCAGATGGGAGGATATGGCCGGGGTTAAATAGTTTTTTCATAAATTATTTGCTCGTTTAGCCAATTTGGTCAATGAGAGCGGAGGAGAGAAGGGTGAAGTATTTTTTGGTGTTTTGGTGCAACACTGCTCATTAAACAAGTCTCAGAAGCTAGGGCCACAAATCATCCATTTTGAGCAGGTGAAGTCAATCAATTGACCACTGAACATTGTTGTCGATGAGGCTGTTGTGATTTTCCCGTTTTTTCAGATGGGATATATTTAATAAGGAGTCGATGTGTCAGGTTAGGATGGTTAAGTTATGTAATCGTATTTTGATTCAAATGGTGGTCGTATGCTAATTATGAAATCATCGGGAAATAATTTAGCGAAGACTTATCAAATCATTATATGAAAGTACAAATTATAAGATTGATCTGTAACAACGGAGTAAGGTTATATTGCAATGGAAAAGATAATTTTTTCGAATTTGAGTGAGTAAACTGGTGCTAATATTTAAGCACTTTAAAATGAAAATGCAATGCTAGAATAGGTTGGTATGTTGGGAGTTCCTGGCAGCTTTGTAATTTCAATCATCTCGTAGAGTAAGATGAAGATGCAAAATTTCCAATAAAAATTCCAAGCTGATCGTCCTCTTCTCAATTATTTTTTTAGATTTGCGATTTTATAAATTGGCTTAATCATTTCGACCAATTGCATCCTTTATGTATTCATATTGTACCATAGTAAAACATTGTATCTGTCTGTCTGTCTGGAAGCCCATTAGGAAGGCGTTTATTTCAAAGAAATAGTTGACAACATTATTTACAGAAAATACAGAAATTCGAGCATTTTAAGTAAGAGCATTTCAATACAGTAAATTAAAACTGTTTCCCCCTCTCCTCTCCTTCCTACATCACAAACAGTTTGTTTCCCTAAATGTCCCCCTAAAAGACATTATTTTTGCAGATGTTTCTGCAATATTTCAGCCAGTGAGCAAAAGCAAAACAACAAAGTAAAATACTAGCAGTTGTCTTTATCGACACTATCTTTCATCTCCGTGGTTGGTCCCACAGCTTTCCCGACACTGGCGGTGGGAAATAAAAATATCTTTGAGAAAAGTTGAACCATTCCATTTGATTCCCCCTTTTCCATTTCCAAAATTGCATTGCAATCGCAATCATATCCCATCCCATCTCAAATTCTTAAGCCGGTTTATGCGCCAAACCAAACCAAACAACTGTCACGAAAAATACAGCAAATATATCATGACATGTGTGTGACTCTGAACTTGCATCTTTCTGCACAATGCACAAATGAGCAGAGGGAATAATCATCTCAATTTTTTTCTCAGGTGGCACTCTGCACATGTCTCATTTTTATTGTCACATTCTAGATAAATTAGAGAGTGAAGTCAAAGTGAAAAGATGACAGTATCAGGAGACGATACATGAGCATGTAGCCATGCATCATTACAACTTGTTCTTGACTGGGTAGAGCCATCTCACATCAAATGGCACCTTGGGTGGTCATAACATTATAATACCTCCACCTTCATACCCATCACCATCATCATCATCATATTATAGGACATTATTATCGTGACAAATCAAAAAAGATATTTTGCTTGCATGCAACATGAAGGATGATATTTTTTTAGAGAAAAAATATGACAGTTTAGATTTGTTTGTGGAAGATGAAGAGCAGACAAGAGAAATCAGTGAAGTTGTATAGGTATTAAAAAACGAGAATGACTGAATGCTGAAGCGAGAAGGACCTCATATGGCGAGCCGAGCCGACAACAAGTCAGAGACAAAGAAGTTACCTAATTTCCATCCCCATTTCATTATGAACTTCATTTTAGGGGAAAAGGACACGGTAGCAAAATCAAAGGGGAAGATGATAAAAAATAAACGGAGTCATATTGAGATAGGGATTCTTAAGTAAAATTTGGGTATAATCTGCATAAAATAATTCCAAGACAAGTTTTCTCGATTAAGGAGAAAAATTCTTGTCCTTTAGCCATGTCCAGCGATCAAGCTTGCTTCAAAGGTGACGAGGCTGTATAATGTCACTTTCTTGAAAGAAGGATGATGATAAGTGGCGACCCGACTAGGAGTCGGTTGGGTCATCATATTGGAGAAAAAGAATGAGCAACGGCGATGATTTTTCCGGTGGTGGTCATCATCGAGTAAAAAAAAGATTTTTGATTGTGGGAGGAATGGAATGGAGGGAAAGTCCCATATCTTGGCTGGTGTGTTGCCTCCATCGAAGAAATATTTTTTTTGATGTGGGTATGTATATCCATCGATTTAACTTTAACCACCTGTCATATTATCTCCTCTGCCGAAGATTGAACAATCGGACAATGTTATTTTTTTCTCCCTATTACTTAGCATATTATTGGATCCTGTCATGTTTGATGTGGATAATGTCTCCCGTGTCTACCGTTGGCTATTTATATTAGTTTTTTATAGGCTGTATGCTTTGCATGTGCTTAGGCTAATATAATCTTGATATGATCCAGGTGGGATTGCTATTAGCTGGAGGAATGCTTTGTGCCGTGGATAATGGGATTATAATGTGATATGATAGGATGATGAAAAGGGTTAAAAATGGACTGGAGAGGATCAGGCATATGCCTTGGTCTGGATATCAGATGAGAAGTCAACCTGGGCATTTTACAATTCCTTCGTATATTTTTTCAAAAATGACTTGGTAGCCCTTTTCCTTGTTTTCCTCAGCTCATTAAGGAGTTTTTAAGCTTGTTTCATTTCATTTTCATCCTTCAGACCCTAAAAGTGCGTGTAGAAAGCTACCGCTGTTGATGTTGATCCTTAAAAATGTTTTAGGATGGAATGGGCAGTTGTTGGTTGTTGTTGTTTTTGAAGTTGTAACTAAACTTGTTTTTAAAAATAGTAATGACTAATGAGTAGAAACTTACTTCGAAATCCACTTAAGGGCAATGATTCAATCATCATTTGGAATTCTTTCTATTGCTTTGAGGTTGAAGTGTATAATGTTGATGTTACAATAAGGAGGTAAGCTTAAGCTTACTCACGTAGTACTTCCATCCATGTTGGTAATGAAAAGGGTACTCCCGAAAATACCGAGGAGCCTAAATGCGAAAAGCATGTTAGCACATACCAACATGAATCATATAAGGAAATATCCCTACGCATATGGCTAGGTCTGTACCATTTGTCCATAATACCTAAATTATATGTGGGTTAACCATGTTAAGAAGAAAGGACAATTTTTCCGTGTCAAAGGGCAGTGCAGAAAGTAAATGTGAGTTTCACGTCAGCGGATGAAGCATTAAATAAAATTTGATTGGAAATAAAATAGTGAAAATTTAAGCGACGATACTTTTTTATATTTGAAAAGTCATTTGCGATTTTATTACAGGTATAGTAGTTTGCTAATTGTTGAATGATTATATCAATCAAGTTCCAAGATCATCCAACTCATCCTCACAATCACTTTGCCCTGGAATGAGATCTTTATTGATTCGGAGCCACTTGAAATTACACTGACTTCCAAACAACAATATCCTATGCGGATCCAGTATCCACATCTATCCATAATAAAAGATAATTTGTGATTCTCATTTTTCATCCTAAGATGATACTGACGATGACACTCCCAAAATATTTTAACAGGATAATTCCAGCCCATATTATACATACCAAAAGCCATACCGACATCTTCATCCATCCCATAATATCCCATTTGAGTCAATTTACCACAAAAGCAATATAACCCGACTCTTTTTTGTTCGTCCAGCCAATATAAACTTGTTTTATTGCATCTCATAATCATCCTGGAAATTACTTTGACTATTGCTATTACTATTACTCTTGCGTGCTCTCTCCCAGTTTTCGAATTAGTAATAATAATTTTTCTCTTCGGTAAAAAAACAGTTTCAAAGTGATTCTCTTTCTCTTTAGTATAGCCAAGCAGGTATTTTTTTACAATGGAATATACCGCGCGACAAAGAGCAATCCTTGGCCAAGGGGCTAATAAACTTGGTAATAATTACATCTATATCTTTCGGTTGAAACTTTAGCAATGGCCAGGAAAAAATAGGGAAATTATGTCAAAGTTGTAAATGTAATTGTGGATATTACCACCATTATTATTATATGGATTGTATAAAAGTCGCATTTGGGGGGAGACATTATGTAATAAAAGTTTAGTGGGGAAAATTACACATCTTCATGGCATGGCTTCACTCTTTGAAGTGGTTCGGTTCCTGAATGTGGCCATTTGGCTGGGGTTCTTTCCAAATTCAAAATGGAAATTTCCAAACAAGCTCATTTCGGTTTTTCGGTATGGCTATTTGAGTTGGTTTAGGTTGATTGGAGTCAATAGGAATGGCTGAAGGGCTCATTTTACCGAAAATAATTTGAGCATTTCGGGATATAAAAAAGAAGCTAATTCTGAATTCGGAGGTGGTTTCTTCAGAGCCAATGAACTTTGATGAGGAAAAATAGAATGCATTATGTAATTAGCTTGGTTGGTTGTTCAAAAATGGGAATTTTAACGAAGATTTTAATATTGAGGGGGATAAAATTGAAAATAAAACGGGGATGGTTGTTTTTTTTTTCGTATGAAAAAAATACAATAAAAGATGAGCAATTTCTCAGATTTTGATTTAATAAGTTTTTTTGGGTGGATTTATAATGAAGTCAAAATTTACATATTAAAATTAACATATTTCAGTAAACTGAATCTATAATCAATTGATGAGCTTACGTAAAAGTTTACCGATGACGAGATGGCGATGTGATGATGATGCCTAACTCATTGACAGCTACTGCATTTTAAATATGAAGATGAAAACTAAATTTGCATATGTTTTTGTGTTTATTGCAGTTTAATAACGGAGCCAAGGGCAAGAAACGGACGGATTCAACATCAACAGTTGTCGGGAAAACAAATAATTCTCCAGATGAAGTGCATCTTATCCAACTCCTCCAGAGGAAAGCCTCTTCACCTTTTGTAAACAAGGTTGGGGGAGGGGGATGGAACTGCCTTAAAGAAAATTCGGATTGCCTCGAGGTAAGCTTTCAACACGGTTGGAAATGTTGTTAATTTTTGTAGATTTGAATAGGAATACAATTAACGAAATGAGAAATGGATTTAAAAAATGCGGGTTGGATTTTGCTTTGTTCTTTTTTAACATTATTTTGTCGCTTGTTGGTCCTTTTTTAGAGTTCTCCGGGCTTAATTTTGAATGGGTTCTAAAAATAGGTCTCCATAATGTAATGTAGGTAATGATAGGTGTCCAACGATGTAATTGTGTCAATGAGAAATTAATGCTGATTTGGTCAAGATTTATGTTGGACACGTTCTAAAAAGAAAGTTAACGAATGAAATGTGGCACAGAGAACAACTGACGATCGAGATGATGAGTACTAGCACATGCCATATTACATCCCTCAACATACCCGCAGGCTACGGAGAGCCCAACAATATGGCGTGAATACTCTGTTAAAATAGGCCATTAACTGAAATTAACTAGTATTTTTAGCCTGGAAGATGGCGGATAAGTTGACATCATATTTACATACCAAGATGGATTATTACATACATAATTCAATCCAGAAGCAGCATTATCATTGACTATAAAAAGGGGGAAGTCTTCAATGGTCTCCCATTTCCCTGTAACTTTTCCCATTTATTTTCTTCGGGATGATGATAAAAAAGATGATGAAAATAACTTTTTTATATTTTCTCATTATCTCACGGAAAAAATTACATTATGAAGTGCTCACCGGAATAATTTTCATATGAAATTGAATATTGAAGCTACCTAACAATAAGTATAAAGTAGCCAGCTACACATAAGCCATGTTATATATATACGAGGCCTGGCATTGAATTGATGTAAAAATTCTAAAACTGAAGAAGACAAAAGACAGGTTTTCCTTCTTCTCATAATAATAGCACATTACCATAATAAAAAAAGGGGAATGGAATTACCTGAATTAAAAAATAATTTGAGGAAAGAACAAAAAAAGGATAAAAATACCGAGTTCAGTAGCCAATGTGCACAATCATATTATAAAATCCAGTCTTACCGACTCCAGACTCCAGAGAGAGGTTTAGGTTCAGGTTCAGGACATGGACAGGAGCAACTTCTGTAAAGCTATTTTAGAAAGGTGTATCGTTATGTCTGGTTTTATAATGCAATTACTATCGCCATCATTAATATGATATGATATGATATGATCCCCCAGCTCGGAGGAGCCAGCTCCTTGTTAAAAGGTGCTGATGGGTAAGCAAGGAGTGAGTGCGTAAATAATTGTTAGTTTTTCGCAAAACCAGAGCATTGTTGCATTGGAAAGGTGGCCCGAAAAGAGTGTATTTTTTCTCTCAAATGGATTGTCTTACCGGAGGATTCGAGCTAATAGCTGGAGCGGAGTCACTGGACCGGAATAATAATAGAAGGCTCAAAAGCCATTACACATGGCTGGGGTTTGCATTTCACTTTGATCTTGTTTGACTTTATCCTGGTATAATTTTTAATGGTGATGTGATGACGATTATTTTATGGCAAAAATGGCTCCAAGCGGGGAACTGTCAACACTCTCCATTTACTTTTGAGAAATAATAAGAAGCCACACCTGAGTAGAGCTGAGATAATGGGCAATAATGATTAGTGAATGGGGATAGCTGAAATAAAAGGCGGTATTTTATGTATGGCAGGTTTTGTTTATTTTTTTTAGCTAATTTTAAGACGGAATGAATGGGATGATAATTTTTTTGTCTTGTTTAAAATTTTGAAGAAGAATGGGTGAATTTTTAGGCTGAAATCATACTTTCATTTTGGATTTTTTTTCGTTCCGTCTTTATCTTAAATTAGCTCGCGTGTTTCAGTGCCACCATAATAACAAATCTCAAGTTTGTGTGATAACATGATCTTCCTCAGTTAAAAAGAATATGATTTGTTTTCTCATACACGGAAAGTGTGTCCTTGTAATGATAATGATAGAAAAGTACAACTTTAAGTTGGTTGCATGTCGCATTTGAAGATTTCAGTTTTTTAGAGAAATGAAAACCTACAATTTGAAATTTTGTGAAATAAGTACAAAACATAACTTTTTTTAACGTTTATTGCTCTTACTGTAATCTTAAATAAATTGATTGTAATACAACAACGAAGCTGTAAGTCACATGAACTATATTATGCAAATTTTCATGAAGTAGGTA
>JAQGAG010001424.1:0-10152 GCA_034696835.1 Lepidocyrtus lignorum | reverse complement strand
TCTAATCCTATGAAAGTAAATTAAGCAAAATAGTATCCGGTCTTCATTCAAATTCATTCCTAGACCGAACAGCCACAATATGACTTACAAGCAGTGATTTTGGAAATACCGTATTTCCGCATTTAAAACGCGGGTCCCGAATACAACGCGGGCCCCGAATTTAACGCGGGGTCATATGATTATTGTATTAAAATCACTGATAAAATACTTATACGGAAATACAAAGTATACCAATGAGCCCATATAACAAATATATTTGGTTAATTGCTATCTTTTTGCGAAATTAATTAACAAATTCTATGTATATTCAACGAAACATGACGCGATTTTTGTTAAAAGTTACTAACGATTTGGTCAATTTAATACAACGCGGACCCCGAATAAAGCGCGGGGTAAAAATGTGAAAAAAAGAAATAGAACGCCCGCGTTCTATTTGCGGAAATACGGTATGCATGCGATGTTTTGGAAGTTGTTTTGTTATGATTTAATTTTAGTCGCACTCCGACTGGCCATGAAACAATCGGATAACGGTCCCAATAGCTCTTTTCAGAAAGTAACCGCTGACTCATCCCATTTGTTAGCCATCACGGCTTTCTCAGTATCCGCTGGAACAATTATATTTATTGCGTTGCTCACGGTTTTCTACTTGCTGAAAAGAGGACAGTCGAATGCTTTGACGAAGGAAGAAATAGACATGTTTTTCAACGGCGGAGACTCGACTTCATACATCGGGACTCCGGAAAGTATGATTGGACCTTACCAGAAAAATACTTTAGAACTATCTAAGGAATCCTTCTCAATCGATGAAGCCTTATCATTGGGCTCCGGGGAGTATGGAAAGGTTTGTGTAGGAACGATAACACAAGTTGGGGAAGTTGAGAAAGTTGCAGTCAAAATGACGAAAGTTCCAACAAAACCATTTGCGCTTAGAGGACTCATGTTTGAAATCAAAATTTTATCCTATTTGGGAAAGCACCCGAACATTGTTGGTCTGGTGGGAGCATACACTGTCGAACTGGATAAGAGTATAATTTTTGTATTTCTGGAGTTATGCGGATTAGGCTCACTACAAAGTTACTTGAGGGAGTACAAGATACTCGACAAGCAAATATGTGTCCCTCAAAAAACTGAAGGTTTGAAAACCGTAGGTGCCTTTAATGGCTTTGGAGCAGGGCGGTATGTTGGTCTCAATGATTTTAAAGATGAAGAAGCAGGATTGGATGAAGCACTTCAGAACTATATGGCAGTCTGGTCTTGCGAAATTGCAAGCGGCATGGAGTTCATCGCCTCCAAACATGTAGGAAAATTATCATTTATTTTTGCTTTGCTTTAAAAGATCGAACAGAAAAAAGTTCCCAGTTCCACCCACCCAGCAGACATAATATGATACCTATTTTCTAGCTCCATATTTGGCTTATTGAATATAAAGGCGAACTATTTTTTTCAAGTTTACGTATATATGTATTTCCATAATGTAATTAGAAGCCGGATGTAAATTACCTCGTTTGTTTTGATTTTTTGCAGATTGTCCACTTGGACCTTGCCACAAGAAATGTTCTGTTGACGTCAGAGAAGCGAGCAAAGATCACAGACTTTGGGTTATCCCGTCGCATGTACGACTACCAAAGCTACATCAAGAAACACCAAGAGCCCCTCCCATGGCGTTCCATGGCTCCAGAGTCCCTCAAAAAGTCCGAATTTACTGAAAAGTCGGATGTCTGGGCATTTGGGATTCTGCTGTGGGAAATCTACTCTCTCGGAGACGAACCTTATCCAGGTCTTTCTTGGGATATCAACTTCCCCACAAAACTAGTGCAGGGTCTCAGACCAGAGGAGCCCACCCATAATCACAACGAAATTTATTCAATAATGCGTCTTTGCTGGAACATAATGCCGGAAAGACGACCAAAGTTTTCAGGACTGATCTGTCTTCTTGACACGTTGTTGGTGGCTAGTCACCCAGTAGCCCCGGAGATTAACCGACTTATTGCACCCAACAGTATGATTGAATAATTGTACGAAATTAATTGTAATTGTAAACAAAAGCTAAAGCTATATAAACGACAATGTCATGTTAACATTACATGGACATGTATGTTAATTGCCCATTAACTTGTCCATAGTTGTTGTGAACAAATTTGGTTCTTGCGATGTCGGGCAGATCCTTTGTATGGAAAAATCAGCAGAAAATTATATAGTAGTAATAGATTTTTAATCGAATGTGAGCTGGTCCGGCCAAATAACCACTTGTAAATATCGTACCTATATACATTTTGCACTTTCATAGGATTAAAGAATTTTGCCATGTCATGGTCCTCAAATGTTAGCCAATGGCTAGCCATGTCCTAATTAATCATTTAAATTTAATTGAAACACGAGTGTTTATAAGCGTGCTTAAATTATTTGGCATTTATGTATTTTGAAATTACTCTCAAAAATTACTAAGCTAATTGAATTTCAAAAATCTTTATTTGTCAAGCAGAGCATTTTTCTTGATTTTCACAACAGGCTGTATATTTATAAGAATTGTTAAAGTTTCTTTTTGTAATGAAATTGTAAATTGTGTAATGAATAGTTGAATAACATGTCCATCTTCAAACTACATTCTGTGTAATATTAAATTAAAAAGCATTTAACTTAAAACATTCAAAATCACTAAAAGTTGTTTACGGAATTCAGTGGCCAACTTTGAACCCTTGTAATTTTTAGAAACGACTTTAATCAACTTTGGAAAAAAAACATTAATTGAAACCTACTTAACTTCAACATGTCCTAATTCCAATTATAAATCACTGTAAGCTTTTTTATATGCTTTAATATTATTTAAAGGGCTAGCAAAACAACGTAAATAATCCACGTGTACAAATTGTTGTTGTTTTCTGTTGGCAAATTTATTGATTTTACCATTTTTAAATTAATCCGCTTGCAATACAATTAATGTAACGAAAGCCATTAGGAATTGCCAGTAGGTTCCTAGGGCTCTCCTGAAAAACATTAAAATGCTGACACCCACGCAAAAAGCAAGCTTGACAATCCTAAAGTACGGCTTCAGCTATATGTGTCCCCTTCCATTAGAATGGGATATCCAAAAATCCTTAATAAAGAAAAATCCCTCATTTTGGAGGATTTTAGCCTTCTCAATTAACCTTTCGTTCATGGCAACCATTTTATTATCTGCAGTCTACGCGCTTGGAACAGTCTTCCTGTATCAAAGAAAAACTGATATGGGGATGACGGGCGTTGCCTTAATCACTATTGGGAGTGCCGCAGTCGTATTCGCTTTCTATCTCTTGATATGTTTCTTTCGAAATCGACACACTCTGAGATTGATGAACGCGACTCTGGGGCAAATTGATAGCGCATTTCCAGAAGAACATGGTAAGAAGCTTAATACAATATTTATAACACAATTTCAATTAACAAATTAATTTATTATGTCTACTTGCAATTTTTATTAGGAAGGGAACACGTTTTGTTTGAAATACTAATAATTCCAACAGCGCTAGTCGTCGTTGTGACTCCTTGGGCTGTTCTATTTACATGCATCCCATTCCATAACAATCCATTCTACTTCGTTTTGGAAGACCTTCTGAAAGGTCCTCCAGACAGGAGGGGGTTCCAGATGTGGTCCAAAATTCTATTACGATCTCTAATACTGGTTGGGGGCTTTGAGTCTTCTAGGATGTTGGGATTGGTAGCAGCTACATTCTTTATACTGTTGCATAAAATTCGCATCTTATTGGAAGCCATCTCATTGCCAGGGCTTGGCTACCAGGAACTGATGCGAAGATACCGGTTTACTTCCATCGTGTTTGCAGTTTGGCTCCCATTTTTGGAAACTGTGTGGTCAGCTCTGATATCTGTGTGGTTTTGGGTAAATGTGGTTATGTTGTGGCTGGTCATTAAGAAATATGAGGAGATGCCTTTGTTTGCATACGTCACTCTCACAAGTTTAGGAGGTCTTGTAGCTGTCTTGTTCTTTTTGATTTTGTCACTATTATTGAAGTTGATGGGGAGAGTTCCCAAACTTGTTTCGATGTGCAGGTTTGACGTTGAGTTGAGATATGCAAAGGCCGTTAATGAGAGGAGGGAAATGCGTATAAAAGTTTTGGAGGGGAAAGCGATGCGAATTCTGGTAATCCGGTATCACCCTTTTCAAGCAATGGATAGTCGGTTTGTATTGGATGTGATGATGAATACGGTAGATCGGTTGGCTACGGCTTTGTTAATCTTTTAAATTAGATAGGGCGTGTAATTAAATGTGACTTAAATTGAATTACCCATTATCTTGGAGGGCTGACGAATCCCGCATTATTATTTTTTCTAATTTCAGTTTTAATTTTAAAAGTTGTCATTAGTTTGAACCATATCATTGCTAATCGAAAAATCATTGATTTAGTTTTTATGGTGGATTTTCGTGATCGATATTTAAATTTAGTTTAGCTTCAGTTTAGCCGTGGCATGTTTTCTCTTCAGCCCATTACGTCAGACCTCAGACCCCAAGCTATACCAAGAGGAAAACCTCGTCAAAATAGGAAATTTTGCATTAAAATCTAAATCGAATAATATTTCAGCGAAGCTAACAGGTATCTACATCATACATCTATCCTTACAAGTTATAGATTACGCAATAATATTGATTAAAGTAAAATATTGCTTGTTATTAATAACTAAAAGGTAGGATGTCTAACAAAGTTTTAAGTTCTTAAAACATAAATGTGGTGATTTTTTTTGCTGTATTTGAACCACATTTTTTTTAAATAAAGCAGATTTATATCATAACTCATTTTCCGAACATACTGAGTAAAACGAGCACTTCGATTGCTCAAGTTCAATTTTAAATATCGTAGTACAGGCGACGCCGTAAAAGAAAGTGGAAAGAACGAGGCTCTACTGTTCGAGAAAATTATGCATTTCTGCCTTTCTCAAAGCCACTTATAGAATTATCACTCAAATTTCTTAGATACATAGTGGCATTTGTTGTTCCTGTTGCATTTCTTTAGTCTCGTTTAAAGCTGGCAAGTCTTTATTTTCATTTTTAAATAAATCAATTGAATCAATCCGAGAAAATACAACGAGCCACTTGCTGAAACTCATTAAATGTAAAACAAAATGTTGACAAGAACTCAAAAGGCAAGCTTGACAATAGTAAAATACGGTTTCATCTACATGTGCCCCTTACCATTTGAATGGGATGTCGAGCGATGTTTAATCATCGTAAAATTTTCATTTTGGAGAGTTTTTGCCTTGCTAGTAAACCTTTGTTTCATAGCAATCATCACACTTTCTGCAGTTTACGCTATTACAAAACTTCTATTCTCACAAACCAAAAATGAGCTGGGGATCACTGCAATCGCACTGATTACGTGCGGGAGCGTGGCCACAGGATTTGCTCTATTCATCACCTTATTTCTCCTCTGGAATCTGGATACCATGAAATTATTCAACCTAACCATGAAACAAATTGACACTGTAATTCCGGATGAGGACGGTGAGAATTTAAAAAAACAATTTAAAGAGAAAAACAGTTTTATCGTAAAATAACGTAATTTTGTTTCTAGAAAGGGATCGAGTCTTGTTTGAGATGCTGATAATTCCCACACTATTGGCTGCAGTTGCGACTCCGTGGGGGGTTCTATGTACATGCATCCCGTTTAATTTAGACCCATTCTACTTTGCTCTTGAAGACCTTCAGGGAGGTCCTCGAGTCAAAAATGGATTCCAGTTATGGTCCGAAACTCTTCTCCGATCTGTGATCCTGTTGGGTGGTTTTGAGACGGCGAGAATACTAGGATTGGGAGCAGCCACGTTATTTATCATCCTCCACAAAATTCGCATTACGCTCAAGTCCATCTTATCGCCAACATTGGAATATCAAGAACTAAGGCGATTATATCAGTTCATATCAATCATGTTTTCTGTGTGGCTTCCCCTTCTAGAGAGAGTAGGGTCGGTAATGATATCCATACTATTTTGGCTACTTGTTGTTGCGATGTGGGTGGTCATTAAAAAATTTGATGAGACGCCTCTTTTCTTATACGTGATATTTTCCAGTTTGGGAGGTCTGGTGGGGGTAATGTTCTTTATGATTTTGTCAGTTTTAGCGAAGGTGTTAGGAAAAATTCCCCAGGCTCTTTCAAGATCCAGGTATGATATTAAATTAAAGTTTGCCACAGCCCGCGATGGTAGCATGAGGAGGAAAATGCGTATAAAGGTATTGGAGGGAAAGGCAATGAGAAGATTAGAAATCAGGTATCATCCGTTTCAAACAATAGACTGCCAGTTTGCCTTGGATGTAATGATGAATACAATGGATCGGTTGGCGACTGCGTTACTAATTTTTTAAATGCAGAGCGGAAAATTCATTCTGTATTTTAAAATGTTTTTAATCAAATCGTACATAGTTAAATGACTAATCCATCATTGATGTCGAGTCACACGACGGATCCTACAAATCGTTAAACTTGAATATTTTTAAGTCATAGTCACAAGCGTATGCAATGCATTCATCGAAAAGGAGTGGATCCTTGTTTGGCGCGTCTACTAGCCGTAGCAGCGCACTCATTATTTCTAGCAGATTGATTTCTTGTAGTTTTCTGATAACAAAAAATAGAAATTCTGAAACCTACATTTTATTTTGCTTAAATGTAAAAATCAAACGTAAGTTTACAGCTCTGGTCACGTTAGTGTTGTTTTAGGGAGTTATAAAACCCCACAACTATTTGAAAAAGGTTTGAACAGAATTCAGCAAAACATGCTAACCTATCGGCATTTAGGAAACTAACATTGTAATTGCTGGATTTATTGAATTGTTATGTTTTAGTTTTAGTAAATAATATATGAAATTTCAACGGATTTGAAAATTAAAACAGAATGGCATTTGGAGGTGGGGCGTTTTGCAGTTTTTGATTTTACTTTGCGCAGCGTAAAAGCTGTAAAGTAAACACAATTGTTTTTGAGTTTTCCTTTATGTACACACACAATACATTATATAAAATATTAAAAGCTATAAAAAAAACAATACTGGAATGGACATCAGAAAAATATTAAGCCGAGTTACATGCTTTGGAATTCTTTTTTGTTCTAATTCATTTCCACATTGTATTTTTATTTCGCAATCTTCACCAAATGTCAGTAGCTCTTTGTAAAAATTATACGCCGGCTAAGCATAATTTTTTCTCCACATGTTAGACAATAGGCAAGTCTATCGATTTGACTTTGTAAAAAAATTGTCGATTTTTATTTAGAGTCAAAGATATGAAATTAGTTCCAAACTTCCAGTAGCTTCCTGGCTTTCTGGGACTCCCTTGAAAGGCATAAAAATGTTGACAGATATACAAACAGTAGGTATTACGATTCTAAAATATGGCTTCATCTACATGTATCCCCTACCATTTGAATGGGATGCCAAGAAATCCAAACTTAAATGGAACCCTACATTTTGGAGAATTTTAATTTTGATAATTAACATTTGCCTCATTGCAATCATCACACTTTCCGCTGTCTACGCTCTTCTAACACTTTTATTCTCACAAAAAAGAAATGACCTGGGCATCACTGAAATCGCACTGATTACTTGTGGGAGTGCCGTAACCGGATTCGTTCTTATTCTTGCAATATTTTTCATTGTAAATCGGGATACATTGAGGTTAGCTAACGTGACCATGGAGCAAATTGACGATTTATTTCCGGACGAGGGCGGTAAGCATATTTACATTGAAAGATATTTTATCACCGTAAGTTCTCTAGACATGTTTGTCTGTCTGTATATTCATGATTTTTAAATCCGAAATTACGGATCTGCTTCTGTTTGCAGAAAGGGAGCCTTTTCTATTTGAGCTAGTTCACCTTCTAACAATTCCAACATTGCTTGCTGCCGTTGTGACTCCATGGGCTGTTCTATTTACATGCATTCCATTTCATCTCGACCCCTTCTACTTCGTTCTCGAAGACCTTCAAGGAGGAACTCCAAACAAAGGGGAACTCCAGGTTTGGTTCAGCATTCTTCTCCGATCCCTAATACTCTTGGGGGGTTTTGAGGCGGCCAGGTTAATGGGATTGGCAGCAGCAACATGCTTTATTATAATGCATAAAATTCGTCTTCTACTGAAGTCCATCATATCGGCAGAACTTGATAATAATCAGCAACTGAGGGGGAAATATCAGTTCATTTCAATCGTGTTTGCTGTTTGGCTTCCCCTTCTGGAGGAGATATGGTCGGTTGTGATATCTGGACTCTTCTGGCTAATTGTTCTTGCGATGTGGCTGGTCATTAAGAAATATGACGAGACGCCACTTTTTGCATACGTAATCATTGCTAGTGTAGGAGCAGTCGTGGTTCTCAAGTACTTTTTGATTCTGACAGTTTGCTCAAAGTTGATGGTTAAAATACCGGATGCCATTTTAAGATGTAGGTTTGATATGGAATTGAGGTATGCCAAAGCTAGGGATGTTAGGGAGAGGAGGGAGTTAAAAATTAATGTTTTGGAGGGGAGGGCAATGAGAAAATTAGAAATCAGGTATTATCCATTTCAAGCAATAGATTGTCAGTTCGCATTAAATGTGATGATGAATACGGTCGATCGGCTGACAACTGCGTTGCTAATTTTCTAAATAATTAAAAATCTCTAATCGTAAGGTATTTATTGCACTGCACCTTAGAATAAGCCTCAATGGGGAAAACAATATTTTGCAACAACAAAACCATTTCGGGGAATAACCCTGTAATTTTGTAATGTGTATTAGATTAAATTGAGCACTATGTAATTAGTTTCACCATGATTGCAATTTAGCGCGATTGGAGTTTTGTTTTCTGGAAATGGCATGTCTACTAAATGGACTTAATGCATAAAGTGTACCTCAAATGAAATGAACAATTAATTATATAAAGTTTTTAAGTAGTTTCTCCACTGACGAAACAGTAAATGCTTTACTTTAAATAAAGTTACTTAAAACTATAAAGTTAACGCGTAAAAGTAACTGTATTTGAGCGACTAGTTTGCAAATCGCGGACATACTCAAAAATTAAATTCACATTTACATAACCCTTAATTTTAATATACATTCAATGATGTCTTATGGTGTATGTTCCAAACTGAAACATTTTGCTTACCGGTTGACAAGCTGTTTCCAATCTGAAGAGCTAGCTTCCGTTTCCAAGCCGAGGAAGTCCTGTTGAATTGCTGACCTGATGAAGATGGTCGAATATATCGTCGATTTTAATGAAGCTAGCGCCCCCAAATTCTGAGAATCACCATAATTTGGGTACAGAATGGGCATTTGGTTGATTCATGCGGCACTCCGCTCATGCTAGTTCGCTCGATTTGAATTTCCACGTTGCAATCCAAATATAATTTGTAGCCACACTTCAGCTTCTTCCAAATAATCAATGTTGTAGGTCTTTCCGGATCTTTCCTGAGATTTTCGAGGGAAGAAATTGCCGCCTCCAAGAAGGTCTGTAAACCCATGAGGGACGGAGTGGATGGGTTCGTTTCCAAATTTTGCTTACCATATAGTGGACAAGCCACGTTGCCTTCTCCTAACCTAAACCCATTCCAAGAACACTTCAGCCGACGGTTTATTTATGGAGTCGTCGCGTTCGATAAATTTTGAATCCCTGGAACAGTTTGAGAGAATTTTCCCGTCTACCAAACCAATTAATCCTTTTCCGGCTAATTTTTTTCGGCCTGTGTGGTTACCGTGAGGAGTCATGAGAGTGTGGTTCGAACACTACTGGAGAGTAACATTGGATTCTTGCGTGTATAAGGTCGCCATTTGAAACATTTGAAGTTGTGCATTTGTAGGGACTCCATACTAGGGAGACAGGCCAGGCGCATGTGCCACAGTTTATCGATGGGTTTTTACAATTTGTCCCTAACCTGAAAACTCTGAGGTTTGATTTCTCGGTCATACGAGAAGGATTTGGAGATGCGACGAGGGAGGATGAGCAGCTCAGCGCTGCACTTCACAATTTGTCATTTAGCCTGCCCAACGTATTCTCTTAACGTGTCTGGGTTGTCAGTGGTTGCTGACAAGCTGGTGTCAAATTTTTGCAATGGACTCCGTAAGCTAAAGAATTAGTGTGCCCTGCATTTTGGATGAAGCACAATTACGGAGTGAGACTCCCATATTTGACGGATCTAACGCTTAAAG
>JAQGAG010001423.1:0-10160 GCA_034696835.1 Lepidocyrtus lignorum | reverse complement strand
TCCTTCTCCTCAATGTAGCTTTCAATATGGTGATGATATGATGCTTTTTCCAAGTGTAAATTAATTTGGGACGGCAGATAGTACTTTGGGATTCTCAAATTTGAGGTGACAAAATATAATTATGATTGAATAAAATTCAAGTGTACCATTAAAAGTTTTAGCCATTATTATAGATTTCGATGTAAACGTTGCTTTTGAATCTACAGAGTTTCACTCTTTTTCTTGCCCGGACAATATTTTAAGTACTTCGAAGTTCGTACCCACCAATCCATGCCGTTTTTACCACCTTACCTACTTTTCGGTCAACAATCACGTTCACCAATATACATACAGAATGTAAAAAAAATTGCAAATAATAGAACAAAAAATGTTACGTAACCCCATTGTCATTTAAAACTGCATAAGCCAATGCCTCCATCGATGAAATAAAATATTGCTCCCAACAATTATAACGCTTTCAATTTTATTTGAGAGGCTTTACTTTTTAACCGCATGGATTCGCATTCAAACTATTTCATACACTGACGGTATTTACGTTCGATATGATATATTACGTCGTTTTTAGAATCTTTTTGCCTTCATTATGCGTTGGACATGGGTAGAAAGCGAGCAGCAATAAAAAGTTCTATATTGACTTGTTACACGACAAACAAATGCAAAGGACAGACAAGGGCACGCTGCATACTGTACAAAACATATTTACGCCTGATGCATTCTTCAATGCAACCTAACCAAAAATCCAATCGTTTCCAAAAATTACAAAAAACATAAATTGCAACAAGCATTTTACATTGCATTCCATTGTTGACAAATTAAGTTCAGGGTAGACCATGACCATATCATTCACTATATGGCATTGTTACAGTCACAAACAACAAGAGAGGAAAAATTTTCCTCCTGAAGTAAACTGCAAGAAAGTCCACATCCCATTAAATGACTTGTTTTTATACGAGATTGACAATAAAAATTACTTTCTGTCGCTCACCACACAACTAAAACTTGCATATATTTTATGAAGGCCTTTCCGAGCAAAATAATAAAAGCGGATATTTTTCCCTAATGAAATACAATCATTATCATGTCATACCGCTAAAATAGATTTTCGTTTACCACTAAATCCAATCTTTACTATTAATGAATGTATAAATTGGGGGGGACCTTGTAAAACCAAAATTTCATACAAATCAGTTCCATCTCATTTTACTTTCGCATTAAACACTAAAAATGTTAAATAAGGTGGAGTCAGTGGTTAAGTGAGCTCGAAACCCAAGTTGGGGTTGAGTTACGAGTTTTTTTCTATCAACTTTTTTCATTTTTTTGCGAATGCAGGTCCGCCTGTCGCATTATTATGTAAATGCGGTATTGACACAGATAAATGAAAAAAAAATAGCAAAAATATGTTTGGAACTAGAATAAAAAAAACTCCGATTTGGGACAACATGGAACACCCAGTAGTAGAGAAAAAGATCATAAAAATGCAAATAATCACCTAGACCTGTTCATGTGAGGGACAGGTTAATCATCATCAATTCATCATCATCACTCCGCACGAATATAAAATGATAAATATTAATGGATTGGCTTTCCAGAGCACGCACTTTGTTCTGTCCTCCCACGTTTCTTTCAACTCACGAGGAAAAATATTTTACTGCGGAGATTCTCATCAACTCCCAAATTGTCTCTCCTAATTACTCACTACTAGAAGAACCTGAACTTTCCTTTAAAAAACTACTCCAATAAGATGAAATAATGATAATGGCAAACAACACATATTTACATGAATAGCTCATTTGTTCAGTTGTGAGAAGAAGTCTCCAAAATGTCATGTAAGGCAACACAGAGCTTGAATTACTTATCGTTTTAGTTTCCAAAATGGCTAGAGCGAAGATATTTTTTTTGGAGATTTCCTCGTTGGGACAATGGAACGAAATGGAAACTGCTTTATACACTCGGGTAAGCGCAGGCAAGCATAATAATTCCTTTTACTCAACATAATGGGAGATTAGCAGACTCATTGTCATCAGTAATTATCATTAAAATAGATATAAATAACATATTACTAACCCCAACTAAATAATCAGCAATGAATAAATTAACTTACTTATAGGTTATTGTTTAACTTTTATATTATCGAAATTGGTATGGTCGTGGGATGATTGTTTACTCTGAAGACGGTAATTAAGCTTATGTTTAAAATACATAAATTCGGAGACAAAACTGCATGTCAACTACTGCTTGTATATGGATTAGTTTTAGAAAAAAATACACACGTGTAAATGCATTTTTCTTCAAACTTTGCTTCTATTGCTATCGACATTGACTCTGTTTACTTTACATCTTTAACAAAAATTGCGACTGAAGATTTAATTTCAACAGGATACATCGAATTGTTTGCTATTGGCAAATATATCCTTTTTAGAATTTTTCTTCAGCGATGAAAAGAAATTTATTTTTGCGAGTCCATACAACTTTTAATTCCTTTTCATTTTATGAATATTCCAGCTGTAGTCACCAAATAAAAATTTAATTATTTATAGAACTGCTGGTCTTAAAATTCATAAGTACACCTTACATACTAATCAGATATTTTATGTTAAATCAAATGCTAATCAAATCCTCCTTATAGTTCTTGTACAGAATGCATATCTTAACAAATCCTATCTAATTTCTTTTCGCCATCCTCATTCCTAGTCAGTCACTCTGTCATCAACAGTGTTTTTGCAATTTGCTCATGAATAAAATAATGAAGGCAATTTTATTCCCAGATACAAGATAATAAAATAGAAGCCAATTCATATCATCCCAAGAACGTATCTCCGTTTTTCATATTCACACAGTTCTCCACGTGGCTCCCACATGTTTGCAAAGTATGTTTGTAAATACGCTAATACGCAACAGGACAATATGAACTTGTTAGGTGCGCTATATAACGAAGATTTTTTATATACTTTTGCTTTTTTCAAGACAACTCGAACATCACACATTACATAACAAACAACTCAAACGAGAGTCTAGTCGCTGCGAATGAGATAGAACGAAGTTATCCCGAACAAAAAATGCACATTCATTTCATAGGACAAGACAGCTTTTGATGTGATTTTTTTTCGCAATTGACTACAGAAAAATTCCAACACGATGCCTATTGTGCGTATTATGCACATTTTAGACTTTGGACTTTTCATCTAATCCCATGTTATATAAATACTAATGGACGGCAATGCCATCATGATTAGCCCCATCCATTATATCATTTTATTTGCCTTTTTACTGAGGAATATGGAATGACACGAAAAAAATGAAATGTGAATATAATTTGAGACAAGGACGAACACATCTTCTCCCAACATCTCTTCCCAAGCAGATAGAAGATAGCACATCAGAAAAAAAAACATTTCGATTGGCAAAGATAAGAATTCAATTAGGCTCTATTTTCATCCATTGATTTAATCAATTCGAAACGAAACATACAGGAGCTCACCACACGCCGCACGAGTTTTAGTGGCCACAAACTATATTATTTTATTACACCTAAAAAATTAATTTTAATTGGTAATGAGCCTTATTTAATTTGCAGTGGAACTGATACTGATCCCTTCCATTTTTAATTGGGTTATTGTTACACTAAATTATTCATATAGTTCTTTTCTTATGCATGTATTTAGATTAGCTTGAATGATGATGACAATCTATTGATAAGCCCATTTACAATTAAAGTATATAGTAGTTAGTTACTCTTGACTAGCTTTCGTAATAGGAGAATGAGTTGAATAGAAGACAACCTTGACTTCTGTTGTAGTGGCTATCATTCATTAGGATTTTTTGTTTGATTTTTTTTTATCTTCGAATGAAAAGGGATGGACTCGACTCGGTCAAGTTTGACTAGACATTGGCAATTTAATACCTTGAGTGAAGTATTAAAGCAGAGATTATTTGCGCTGCGCTGATCTAATGAATAAAATTACCTATGTATATTTGCATAAATACCACAAATGCCTTAGCCAGTGCATAATAATAGTCATGATAGACTTTATATAGTTGGCTTGTGTTTTTTGTAATTAAACTAGCTTGCTCCACTGCTTTTTTGTGATGCTTCCAGAGAGGCTAAGAAGTTATAGCATTCTTAATCTAATCTTTAAAGTTCAAGTATGTTTTTAGTTGAAAAAATTATCAGGTTATGGGCTTGTAAAACATTTTACATGTTCCTGTTTTCTTTTCCAGCCCGTCAGGCATTTTTATAATTGATGTTGATGTGCATGGATCGGTTCTGGTACCTTTGACGCGTAATTTAATTATTAAATCCTCAATTTCAGCTTTGCGAAAACTCATAAGCAGGGGTTTTAAGGTACATTGCATCTTGCATCGGAATCACGGTAACTTGCCTCACAGCGTTATGACTATATATGAGAAGCATCCTTTTTATCATCGATCGTCATTGTCTTCAAAACTGTGTGGCAAAAATCAAACGAGACCACAAACAAAGTATATTTTGCTCAAAGGAATCATTTTGGGTTTGTTTGCCTTTTTTATTTACGAATAGGAAATTACTAACTTAATTTACTTCAAATTTTACAAGAGCAAAGAGCCAACTACTCAATCACCTTGTTTGCACTTATGAAAGAACAGAGTATAAAATAAATTGAGCAAAAATGTTGACCAGCCATGTCCAACACAGCCGGAGTCAAGGAAAACGAAAACTGAAATTATTCATACTTTACGACAACCTTTTGTAACGCTCCTCCGCTCACTGTTTTTACTCAGATCAAGATTATATTTGTGCATTATTGCAGAGTAATCTCAGCATGAGGTAGATAATACCATAATATAATCCATGTTATTTCAGATTTACATAAAAACGGCAGCATAATCAGCAAGAAAACACGTGTGATTACCAAAAAGACTTCAAGTCAGGAGTCAACTTCATAATTTAATAACAATTCATTATCATTGTCATTTTACAATTTAGCCACAAAATGAGATTATAAAAAGACTACCCATCAACGCCATTTAAATACCTAATTATAATTATGCTGTCAGAGGACAAAAAACTAAAAACTTGGATTCACTTACCAGAAGTCTCGGTATCGATTTTCTAGGCCCATATCTTGGCACATATATCCCAATCGGAGCTTCACAGTCATTACCATCCTGGCCGTATTTGGCCTCGATTGCATCCAATAAGGAAGGCATTGTTCACATTTTACACTTGAAGAGAACTTTGTCCACGCAAAAATGGATTAGCTATCCGTAATGATGATGAGGATGAGTTCCTTTGTTGAAACTTGTTGTCGATGATTATGTCGCCTTTTTTAATCTTCACACTTTAATACAACGTCAAACAGTCTAAAAAGTGACGAAGTGACAATGGACCAAAATAATGAATTTTAATTCAATAGACAAAAGGAACAATATTTCCACTTGATTCAAGCACCGCACTACAAATTGATAAACAAAAGCATTAAAAATGGGGATTTAATGACTGGATTTTACTATCCAAATCGTAGCATCATATTCAATCCAATTCAATCCAGGTCACAGCAGTCGATGATGACGCAAAGATTTACAAACAAGCATAGGAAATATATCAGACTTATTTCATGGAAATCTTCTTTTCAGAGACAATTGACTGATACTGATATGAAAGGCTCCACGTAAGATTGAATTAAGTTGTTTAGTTAAACACGAAGAACAGTCTGTTTTTCATGTGACAGATTGACAATCAATTAAATCAATCAACTGACTTCTCTCACTCGATCTTTTGCACTCCACCCTCCTCGCATGAAAGGAGAGAGAGGATGATATTGGAAGATTGGTGAATGTCTTTGTTCCATGCAATGGGGAGTTCTCACAGTCTCCATTTACTTTTCCACATTTAAGGTCTCCTCAGTTCTCATTGGATTCAAACAAGTTGATTCTGGAAAGAAAAAGAAGAAAAAAGTTAGTTTTTTTATTCTAAGGCTTATCATGAACTACTCTCGTTACGTGACATACTTAACATCTATCAGTCGGTATTCCACATCCTACTTATTATGCATATTAATTCATCGAATTAACGACGCGAAATGACCTTTACACTTCATTACATCCTCAAATATGAGTATATTCACTCAAACTGAGGAACTAAATAAGGTTAAACCTGTAGTCAAGCCTTACCCTTTTCCTCTTTCCTATTTCCCAACAAAGGACTTTAACATTGATAAGGAAGGGGATGGAATAAGGACTCCACAGCCCATTCTCTCTTCATTCCACTTCCACTACTAATGCGAAATCCATCTTCAACTCATATTCCACAATCCACAATATTGAAACAAGGCAACTTATCTTACATGACAGGGAAGGAAATTACATTCACCACAAATAAAATGCATACGAAACCAAACACGAGTTTTTCATATGCTCTCGAAGCTAAAAATGTGCAAACCTTTCTTCCGACTTCCCAATCTCAATAGCCAAAAACCTGCTTTTAGGACAAGCAAACAAAAAATCTATCGACTAAGCAATACTCATAGTTCTCCCTGGTCTAGTGCTGGTTACTAGTCACTTGTCACTGTATTATTTTCGCCAGGCCTAGACATTATGGCATGGATCATTCATGCCAAGAAAATAAAAACATGCGTAGAGCCCCAGTCTCAAAAGACCGTTTGTGCGTGCATAAAGGCGAAAACTGATGATGATGAGGAGGAAATTTTAGCGTATTTGTATATACATTGTATGAACATGATATGAGCAGTTGTACAAAAAACTGCAATATTTTGGCTATATGCTCATGCTCTCCATTCCAAACGCCAATACATAGCCCAGCCCATCAAATTCACACTATTCCACTACCACATTAACTTTGATGTTATATCTTTATCATGCAAGTGTGATATGAATGTGATGCATTCGTTTCGTATTTTCCCAACAAAAAAATTTGGGTTAAGACTACACTCCTGCTAAAAAGGCAGAG
The DNA here is from genome assembly GCA_034696835.1 of Lepidocyrtus lignorum. Lineage (NCBI taxonomy): Eukaryota > Metazoa > Arthropoda > Collembola > Entomobryomorpha > Entomobryidae > Lepidocyrtus > Lepidocyrtus lignorum. The sequence goes on along the minus strand of JAQGAG010001423.1, from coordinate 3,214 downwards.
AGTTGCTAATAGATTTTTTTTTTAATGGAAGAAAAAAATCTAGAAAGTTTATGGAAATGCAGAGACCACAGGAGCAATAGCAAATATCAAATGAACTGGGCTGAAATGTTAAAGCTGACTATTTTTTTGTTATATTTTGTTTGTGGTGTTAAGTATGGATTTTTTATGCACATCCTGAAATTTTACAAGTGGAGCTAACTACCAAAACACAAAGAAAAAATATGGTATGGCACATTTGTAGAAATAAGATATTTGTACGCATGATAAAACTATAAAACTTCTGGGATTTATATAAGACTAGCAAAAGTATATCATGGCCTAAGATAAACAAAGATGGTAAAGTAATATTGGAGCTTATTGAAAACGTGTGTCAAAGAATATGGCTATGAAATGAAACTAGCCTATTTTTTGTGAACGTGTTTACTTGGACTTTGGACATGCATGTAAATAGGTGAACATGAGTTGAGCCTCGCATTCGCATTGATAAGGAGAGCAAAAGTTGATGTACATATATTGGCTTTTTGGTAAAGTTACTAGTTTTTGGCTTGGCTTCCGTTTTGTCACTGTGTTTTCTACGCAGTTTTCTAGTCATTATTAGTTTCCTTTATATTCCACAAGCATGACATGATGATGACGATGACGAAGGTATTTTATTATTGGATTGAGGACTTGCATGATTCGATAAAAAAAATTCGGTCGGACTTAATGGGAATAATTCACTTTCTAATTTTTCCTGGTTTGTTTTCCCATCAACGGGTGGAGTGTGGGTGGATCAATAACAATGAACCCAGTTGAGTGGACAAAAATAATGCAGATGTAGGATTTTGTATGAAAAATATGCTGGAAATGCCGATACCACATATAGCTGCAGTTTGGACTCACTCACCAACTCACGCACTCACTCTCAGTTTCACTTTTATTTGGATACATAAAAAGGACATCGGACAATTCGCCTTGGAATTGGAAAAACCTGATAAACAAGGAAACAAACACGAATATTCTACTAATAGGAGAAGTTACGACACGTCTAACGTGGTCCCGTATTATTACAAGGTGATTACTATACGCATCCGTTTCTAAATTTCTAAACTTTGTTCATTCTCATTCCACCTATTTTTTATCAACTGTACAAAGGAAAGCGATAGTGATGATCCGTCACTCACGAAAATCGTGTCAGAAAATTAGAACAGAGAAAAAAATCAACCATGAAGATCACACTCGTAAAGTAAGCTACAGTATTCCTCCTGAAATCTTTGCAAATCCCCTAGAACTCCACGCTTCCATTACGTAAAAAATTGCTAATGATATTGTAAACGTGATTCTATTCTAGCCTATTATTATTATATTGACTGCCTCGCTAACTGACAATGAGAGTAAAGAGCTAATAATAATCAAATCATATCATATAACTCCGTGTACTTTTAGTTCGCTGTAACTTTACTTTGTTTTATCCTACAAAAAATGGGTCAATTTTCCTGTCGAAATGTTTTCAACTTTTTTTTTTTAAACGAGGGATATTTGATATGATCAGGATCATAGATTGTAGCTTAACTAAGCTAACATCAAAGTTTAAATGTTAACATGAACATAAAGTTAATAATTTTATTGACTTGTTTACCAAAATTTGGCTATTTTTTCAAAATGATAAAGATTATGACTAAATGCATAATATATTTAACTGACTCATATCTTGTTATCAAATTTTTGAGAATGTAGGTAAAGCAAATATATTGCTTATCTTGTTTAATAATGATCTAAACCATTTTGTTTTGGTAAATTGGGGAGAAAGATTTCTGCATTAGATAAATATAGAGCAAATGGTGCAACTCCATATGATATAAACGTAAATGATAAAGAGTGCAAAAACGTTTATGTTTATTATTTGATTAGAGCAAAGATTAAATGGTTTTTAGGCGTGATTTATTGCTTCTTTATCAGTTATGCACTTACTCGTCTAAAGAGAATGAATATATTTACATTTTATTCAACTCTACACTTAACAATTAACAAGGATGTTATGTTAAGGCTTGTTACATTCCAAATGCTTGTTATTTTTTAGTCTATATCCGTTTGAGCCATTTATAATTTCCCTGAATTTTGATAGACATAAAGGGAAGTTATTATTTTAAAATTGATGTTACTCATGCCTCATGCAATACATATTTTAAATCCTGTTTACTATGCATTTAGGCTTGCATGAGTAATAAATTGGATGATATAATTAAATTCGTGGAATATAGCCCATATTTTAATTTTTTGAACCCATTTATTTACTAGATGCGTAATCTCGCAGGATTATAAAAAGGTTTTACTATCTCACGACTCTTATGAAATGAAATGAGTATTATTAATTTTTTTCCTAGTCCTTACACTTAGCCTTTGAAATATGAATTGCTCAAAAGAGACATGCATAATATGCTGTTCGAATAAAAAAGGGGTACTTGAAACACACACGCAATATACGTATTTGCAGTTTTTTGAAGCGCTCCTCCCTTATAATTTATGATAAGCGTAAGTTCAGAGAAGGTTTGATATGATCTAGTCAAATATGGTATGAACTTGTAAAGACACGCATTTTTATTGCTGGTTCATGCTAAAATGCGAATATTTGCATAAATTATTGCAACTGGTGGTCTTTCAACCTAGAGGTTTGTTAGGCTAAAATGGCCAATGACAATCTAGAGACAGCAACAAGCAATGACAAAACATTGTTTCTTGTTGCATTTGCTAGCACTTCCTGGGACGAAAATTGTGTTTTGTAATTTTCGATGCTATTGTGTCATATCATTTTCATTAGAATCTGAAACGGCTTAAAATTTAAAAAATTTAAACCCAAAATCTAAAACTTGAATGTGACATAATATGTTAATAATGCCGTTAGTTCATTCATAAGTTACCATTACCTTTCAACAATGACACTGCCAAGTTAACTGTCAAGAGTCAAGAGTTATCATGTTGCTCATTTGACAATTTGACAGTTGTGGGGCATTGTTTCAGCCAAGTTCATTTTAACCGCCCTTTAATGATGAATGGAATGGGCTGTTGCGTTCACTTCAACCAAATGATTTAAATTAAAAGAGCTCTAATAATGGGGATTTTTACAGCTCAGTTGTCGTTTTATTACGTACCTGTAAGGTATGTTATGGCTTTGACGTTGTCCGTCTGTCTGTCTGTTTGCGCTCTAGCGTCTAGACGCGTCAACCGATTTTATTCA
>JAQGAG010001422.1:0-10166 GCA_034696835.1 Lepidocyrtus lignorum | reverse complement strand
ATTAAATGTATGTTGTCGTTGTCCTGCCACGCACGCTTTGCTGACTCATCATCATGAAGGTGAATGCTGAAACGCCACACACAGTCATATATCTATTACGATTAACCTATGGTCATTTCTCAACCACATTACAAAAAAACTATTCCAGTTTTCCACTTTTCCGATTATAACGACACGGACTCACCTCGTATTATATAAACATAAAGTAAAGTTGTGTTGTGTTTGGTTTACTCCATCAAAATAATTGCAAAGTTTCGCTCGGCAATTTACGTTTTACGATTGTTTTTAACTAGCCTTGTCCTTGTGGTGTAGTAACGTTTTGTAATTGGTATTGAATGTGAGTTACAAATTAAAAAGCAAAAAACGGAGTTTGTATGCTTTTGATTTAACTTTTTTTCCGATTTAACTTTTTGGACAATTTGTTGTTGAAACAGCCGGCAATTTTGACTTCAGGTTTTGGTTTAAAAATCAAACGTTTTAATTTAATTTAACAAAACTAGGAATATAAATATATTATGCGGTTTTGGTTTCATTATTTACCGTGCGCAAAGTGATGTCTGACAAAGTAAAATCAGCTTATTCTCAAAAATATTTTAAAAGTCAGAATTGCTTTATGTAATACATTTCTGTTAAGTTAACAATGTACAGCATATATATGGAATTGTTATAAAAAACATATACCATTTTCGGTTTCGTGCATGCAAACAAAATTAACTTTATTACCAGTCGTTTGACTGGTATTATGTTTACGGGAAGAAATTATTTGTTCATATTTGTTCATATTATTTGTTATTCAGCATGGTTTTTTTTGTTCATATTTGTTCATATTTGTTCGTATTATTTGTTATTACCAGTCGTTTGACTGGTATTAGGTTTACAGGGAAGGATTAGTATTATTTGTTATTCAGCATGGTTTTTTTAGAATTGGTTGGATCATGTTTGAAAATGGGTAATATTTTTTGGCGGCGTTCAGCTTTTAATTTTTCATATGGCAATTTTTTTCTTAGAATGGATTGTTAGTATAACGAACGGAACGACTGGTGTCTTAATTACGATAATTTATTTCGTTGTGGCAGTTCATGAGAGAATATATTAGGTATGCTTACTTTAATTGAATTCAGTAAATGTTACGAATAATAGCAGTAGCAGTGATTGCAATAAATATTAAATTTGTTTAATTTGAAAGCAAAAGTAGAAAAAAATCCCTTGTAACTTTGTAATTGTTTTTTTTAGCCTAAAAATTCTATTACAGTACAATATAGAATCATTACTAAGCATCACAATTTGACTCGGACGCGTAAATCTTTTCACTATGTAGCTAATTTAAAAATTAATATGTTTAATTCTAAAAATAGCAAAAAAGCAAAAGTACGTAAAAGATTTTGTGTCACCACATTTTTCCTAATGTTTTAATAACAGCGTTGCAAAATTAAGTACATTCCAAATTCCAATAAATTTAACAAATTGTCATGTCTCTAAATGCATATTGATATTTTGCTAATCTGTATTGCATAGTTCGAATTTCGACTATTTCCCCTTTTTCCTTACTCCATACAACCATCATTTCACCAAATATTATGTTCCTCGATTCTCGATGTAAATTTGCTAAAGATTTGACTACGGTTTTGCACAAACTTATGCGAAATTCAGATTGACTTTTTGCATGCAATTGTGCAGCTCTGATTTCATTCGAGAAGCTTGTTGCCCGAAGCCCGAGCTCCTTTGTCTTCAAATTACAGCATCCAACATCAATCCTCCATCATCATCACATCATTATCATCATCATCCTTGCGCTAGGAACAGCATACCGTTTTTGTTGCAAGGCTCCCCGTGCTTTCAAGCAACGTAAAGCGCAAAATAGAGCCAGAGATATAGATGCAGGACTGACTATCCTGTTGAAGTAAACAAATGACCGACTCGACTCTCCCTTGTAAGTACGCTAACGCTGCCTTTTGCAATGCATGGGTTGCAGTTTGTTGATTGTTGGTATTGGTAAAAGTTTGTGAAGGTTTTTTGTTCGGACATGATCAGATGTTGGGGGGTCGGGAGGACTGGGAGGAGAAGGTTATGAGTTATGAACCTTTTTTAACCTAATTGCAAGTTTAAAGGTGTAATTAGTAATTAATTACCGACTTTAACTAAAATTGGTCTCCAACAATTAAAAGCTACTGCGTTTTCGCATGAATTTTTAGTATTTTCTATCAGACTATATAAAAAGGGAAATTGAGAATCTTAATCTCAGGTGAATTGTTGATTGTTGAGTTGATAATTCACTGAAGTTAAGGAAGGAAAGATCGAAGTGATGGGACCAAAAAGGAAGATTAGAGGAGGTCGAGCTGGCTCTCCCACCAAACGAAAGCGCATAGCTGGAGGCACACGACGAGGTGAAGAGGACGCTAATGTGGACACCTCCGGAGTTGGAACAACTACTGGAAGCCCTCCAAACTCAGATGTGGACGAACCTCAGATCGAAGACGTTGTCAAAGTGGAGCTGGATTCCGAGCTAGAATCAGAACCATCGCTGGTCGTAAGCAGGGAGCAAGAATTCTTGGGCGAATTCAGTAATGAAGTTCCGGATATAGACATCGGTGAAGTTGAGGTGAAGGTCGTGTGCCATCCGGAGGAGGTAGAGGTCCGAATTGAAGATGAAGGCGGCCTGGAATCTAACACGACCAATGTAATTCACACTGGATCTAGAATCTAGATCAATGTCAATTCTATTATGTTCCTTTATCAAAGTGGTGAAGTTGTCTATTGGTGATTGATATCTCATATCTGCATTTATCGATAATCTATTTCACATTTCACTTTAATTCCAGGAATCACTGGAATCAGAGATGACCAGTCGTGACTCCAAGCCTAAAGAAGATTTTCATGCAATCCCATCTAGCTCGAAGTCGTCCCAATGGAAGGCGAAGAGAACGGAATATTACGGTAACATCGGTGTCGTTGCGACTGGAGAAGAGAAAGGGGTTATGGATGACTCTGTAAATCTAAGCTACTGGAAATCCAAGGCAGGGGAACTGGCCAACCAAAAATTGGAATCAGACAAGAAAATTGGGGACTTGGAAGCGGACTTGGCCTACTGGAAGAACAAGGCCAAAGAACTGGAAAGGAACTTCGTCGAAGATGAACTCGCAGAAGCAGACGCCTTCGAGCTCCCAGGCTATCAGTGGTCCCAGCCTAGCGTCTCAGTTTGTATTTCTACTCCGAAGTCAACATCATCTGGATCTTCAGTAATAGAGTTGACTGAAAACGAACGGGCTGACGATGAGCTGATTTCCTCTCAGGTGACAGGACTTGGCCCAGGGGAGTCTTATCAATCAAAAGAATATCAATATTTAGACTCTTTACATCCTCTTCTAGATGAAAATGTACGGGTTTTATTTTGTCTGATTGAGGATGATTTTTATGATAGATATACGTCGTCGTCGTTCGAGTAAAAAATATTTTTAATGTGTAATTTTTCGTGTTACTTTTTTAGATAATGGAACATGTATTCCAATACATCATGACTCAACCAGCCAAGAAAGATGTCCTGAATGATATCAAAAACTTTCGCCAGGTGTGCAAGCCCTGGAAAAATGCAGGAACTCGGCTTTACCGTCAAACTGCCCCTGTTCTGAAGTTTGGAAGCTATGTGAAACAATATGGCCTCTACACGTTTGGAACTTTAGAGAATTTTCTGGAGACGATGGAAGATAGTGAGATGATACCCTTCCAAAGCTACGAGATCAGAGGCAGCCTCAACACTTTTGAAAACCAGAAATTGTTGGAAGACTTTCTCAGCATATGTGGACCAGACATGATATCCGTAGATTTTCGCTTTAAGAAAAGTGGTACCTTCCAAGGAAATTTTGACCTTGGTGGCTCCCCTCAGTTGGATTTGTCAAAGCTGAAGACACTCCTTGTTCATGTTGACGACGACCAGAGTGTCTACAACACATCCGAAGCTCACGCGCCTGTCTTCTTCACAGTGTTCCTTCTAAATGCAACGCAGTCATTGCAGGAATTCAGATTGAAGTTCAATTTGTCCAAGTGGGATCCAGAAGGGATTATCGAGCTTGACCTGAGCTCCATGAAGAAGTACGAGAAGTTCATTTGCCGAGCCATACCGAAATCAGTAAACGTACTTGATTTACAAATGGCCTTATCCGACCGAATATTCACTTGTCTGGCTAAAAAAAGGTTATCATTGGAAGAGTTTTCGGTCGACCCCTCTTACGTCACTGGTGCAAGTGTAGCCATTTATCGTTTCATGAAGAATCAGTCTCCGCACCTGAAAGTCTTACGAATTGTAGGCTCCAGGTGGAAGAACGACAACCTGATCTTGGATTTTCCACTGCTCGATAAACTGGAAACATTAGAACTGGCTGACATTTATGTTAATCCCTTCTCGATCGCTAAAAAGTTTCCAAACTTGATCTCCTTGGATGTGGTGCGCTGGGAAGCCAAAAAGACTTTCTTGGAATTTTTGGAATGTGCTAAGAAGACCGTTCCGTCTGTTAAGAAAATTTGCCTCCCACTTCCCTCTGCTGCTTTGAGACTATCGGCAAAGAAGATTTCGGAATACTTCCCAAATATCACGGAGTTGCGACTGCACCATGCGGATCGCTGTATTTTTGGGTATTTTGAGGAAGTCTTTACTCATCTCTGTAATCTCGAAGTACTTCATATTTATGTTACGCCTTCTTCGACCTCGGAAATCGATCTGGACGCTGTCTTAAGTGGAATATCGGGGACAACATGTATGAGAGTACGGAGTGCTCGGAAATTTGACGGTGTTAGTCTGGCTTGTTTTCAGCGTTGGGAATCCATGCTCAATATGACAAGTTAGTTTTTGTTGTTAATTTATATAATTCACTAATCGGCAAATTATTTGAAGAAATCAATATAAATGACATTTAAAATAAAAAATAAATGTTCTTTTTGAAACAGGACTGCGGAAATTGGTGTTGGAGAAAGGGGAAAGAAAATTACACCACCTACCTGTAATGCTCACTGACTTTTCTATTCATTTCGTCTTTTTGGAACTGGCTGCGCTGGAGGAGCTAATCATCTCTGGATTTAGTACCAAGTCAATGGTAAAATTTTGCGACATTATAAGCACTAAGCCCACCTTTGCGTGTATTTCACTTTAATACATTGATTAAACCTAGTCCAGGATTTTCAGTAGTCACTAATCGAACAATTATTTTATTAATTTGTTATATGTATTAGGTACGCCAGGTCTACCTTGAACGCCTGAAGTCTAAGCTTCACCTTACGTGGGAGTCCGAGTAGGGAGGATTTGAAGACATTGAGGAGCGTACAGAGCTGAAGCTGGACAATATGCTAATTAAAACTTAAATCCAATTAAGACTATAAAAAATGATTCTGATTAATGATAAGAGTAAGTTAATACCTACTAAACTTTCTATACCTGAAATCCTACCAGTTTACCCTCCTGTTTTTTACAATAGAACACCGATTAAAAATCAGTTTAAACGTTTTCACCCTAAAATTCGGGAGCATTTGCAAAAGTGTTCAAGTGCGTAAATGGGAAAAAATGCATTGTGATCAAGATGAATGGGAGTAAATGGTATTGAAAAACGTCAGCACAACAAATGTCCACATTTAACTTATAACTAATACTCACTATAACAGAGCGTATACTAATATAACCTCTATAGCATAAGTACATGTCATTGTTCTCTTTCCCCTATTTTTTAGCTTCCACCTGCTCAATGTTGTTCTCTTTGATGAGGGCTTTTTATGAACCACCATCACCATTCATATTCATCCCTTTCCATCGAAAAAATTAACCAAAATGTCATCAAACTCCATCCCCTTCCACGCACATTTCACCGGTTAAAAAATACCGAAAGTGAAAGAGCACCACCACCATCATCATCAAACCACATCAACAACAAACAAAAGGTCTGTTTTCCCCATCCATATTCTACACATGCCCAACTTATGCTTTACATTGCATTGTTTTCACACACCAAAGCCAACCTACCTACGTACATAATATATGAAACCCAAAGTGACCCTTCATCACCATCATCACCATGACCCGAAATTAAAAACACATATTGTGTTTTAACAATGACAATGAAACCGAGAAGAAATATGTTTAGGATTGAAAAGCAAATTCAAAGAAGATGAAACAAAAACGATGCATACCTACCTACATAAAACTATCATAGAGAAAATCCGAAGCTAACCTAAATAAAATAACCGATCAATTTCAGTGATTTCATGATATGCCAAAATGAGGAGAAAAAAATACAAAACGCACAAGAGCTCATTTCACATCTAATATTTTGTCCGGTCGGTTGTATAATTTTAACCAGCATCATGAATTCACTGGAAGATAAACTTTTTTTCTGTCCAATTTGTGTGGACTATGAAAAAGGATTAACAAAATTTTTACAACACTTATTTTTCCATCAATGTTTTAAATGCAGTAATTATCACTACCATATCGATAATTTGAGTATAAATTCAATTGTGAAATGTAGAAAAGAACGAATAAAATTCAACTTAAAATGTGTCATTTGCAGTGTAAAATTTGAAACTGTTCTTGAATTTTTAGTGCATTTTAAAACTCCACACACAGAACAAAATGTGTCATTTTTTCTGGACGTATTTCGTATTAAATTGCCTTTTACTAGGCGAAAGAGTGTTGACGATACACGGAAGCAGGTTGAATACTTTACAACGGGTCAAGACACAAATAAAGGTAAATAAAATTTTAATTGTAATAAGTGAAATTAGTTTGTCTTTAATTTTTGTCCGTATTAATGTCATTTTTGATGAGTTGACATCAGCAAATTGTCATTTAAAATATTAATATTTTTTACTTGTAGGACTTTACTTTCACCAAGCCTTTGAGAAAAAAATCTGTCCGTTTTGTTACGTGGAGTTTATTTCATTTCCAATGATGGTCAATCATATCCACATGACCCATTCATCAGAGCTGCCATTATCCAGACTTCCCCAGGGTTACCTGAAGACATCATTATCTCAACAAAAAGAAGACGATTGTATAATGGAGTTTATCACAACCCAGCAAACTGATAATGTGAACATACTTTTTGCTGTTATTAGAGAAAGTTATTTACAAATAATGAGTCCAGCAATAAAAGCGGATATGTGGGGTGTGTATTATCAATTTTTTCTTCAGGTGTCAGTTGGTAATACTAACATTACATTAAAAACGATCATATTTCATGTAAGCTGTTTAGAACTTGCAGAAGTTGTATATAATTTGGTTAATTGTATATTTAACTCAAGCTTACAAGAAAAGTTTGCAAACAGTTACACTGTTGAATGTTTTAAGCTTAAAATGTTAGTTAGAAGATCCCCCGCAATATATGTAGTAAGAATGTCACCAGCAGAATTGAAAAGGAATAGTATAATGGATGTTGATGATTACGACGGACTAGGCATTTTTCGTTGTTTTGCACATTTTGTTAGGCTGACCAGTGATGAGTGGGAAAATATATTGCAGTCAATAAAATTAAATAATATTAAATTTCCATTTTTTATCGATCAGTTTCATGTGTTTGAAACTGACAATCCAGAATATGGAATTAGCATATACGGGTATGACGTATCTTTAAAGGACATTGCCACAAATCCATATGATAAAGTATTTATAAATAGAAAGTCTGTAAAAAATAAATTGATGAAAACGTATTTGTATAATATAATGCAAAAGTGTATTTATCCTATTTATGTTTCAAAGGCCAAGAAAGTATGTAATATATTAATGACAATGCATACCCCTACTTACGAGTATTATTTCATTAAAGATATAACAGCTTTTGCAAAGCATCCTACTAAGCGTAACCAAAACTATGTTTGTCTACGATGTGTAAAGTTGTGCAATAATTTATATAAACACAAAGCTTATTGTACCTATCAAAAATAAAATCCCATAGTCATGTATTTTCTATGATCAAACTGTACATAACATAAAGATAAAAGTTGTTATTGAAAGTCTTTATTTTAATAAATGAACAAACTGTACATAAAATGAAAGTAAAAGATGATGGTGAAAGTAATTTATTTAAACGAAAGTTGCATTTCTTGTTTTTTAAATTTAAGCAGTCACAATCGCACATTTTATGGTAATGCTATGGATTGCATAATATGTTTCCTACTCTTTATTCATAATTGCCAATGCATAAAACAAACAAGCAACAACCAAAGCAGAATTAATCTGGTGTGTTATTTATTAGTAGGACTCATTTTTGGTAAATTACATTATTAAATTTATGACAGAATAGGTAAATTACAATATTAAGTTTAGGACAGCATAGGTAAATATGACTAAAAATATTACACAAACACACACACACACACACACGCACACACACACACACACACACACACACACACAATTTTAGTAGATTGCAAAAATGTACGCTAAGGTTCAATTAATGCAGTAGAGAACAGTTAAGATCAATAAACAACATTTAAGCTAGTTTTCAACTTTTCATTAACTCACGACGTGACGCGATGCGACACAGACAGAGAAAACGGTACAGCAGAGTTATATGACTCCAATTAATCTTATCTAAAATTGTTAGTTCAATTATTAAATCGTAATAAATAATTTATAAAACTATATACATAAATACACACATACTATATACATAAATACACACATCTTGCAATTTAGTTTCTGGAAAAATTAGTTATAGCATATTACTACACAAAACTATTTACCTAACAATGTACAATTTTTTTTTATACAACATATAGCACACACACAATCAGTGTCAAGACTTAGAACATACAAAAATACAAAATTTTATTCACATTTTTGGGTCTCGTACAAACTCATTTCTTCGAGGATTGATACAAGTCTCAAGATAACTATAAAAATGCTTAGTATAGAAGCTCACAAATGATGGGAGCTTATTCCCCCAATCCCGATTTTTAATTATAAATTTAATGCCATCAATTTCATCCATGGTTTCTCTAAAACCAACATATTCTTCACTCAAACATGCAGGGTAATACATTTTCTTTACTCTTCTAACCTTGTAAAGCTCATCATAACAATTAAAAATGTAAAGCTTGCGAGTCCAAGGGGGATAAAGTCTTGTCACTCCAAGTTGTCTATAATAAGCATTCAATTGCGATTGCCTTGGAATACACTTTTTTCTAGTGTTTTCGCAAATAGGTCCACGAGCTGGAGTGAATGGAGATGGCGGACGGAAAAACGCTCCAAATTCAGTTCGCTTATTGAAAGCATGTTGAGGAGCTAATAAATCTTCCATAACAACACTGAAATCATTTCCTGTTAGCATGTGACATGGTTGACAAATTCCATCATGCAAATACGTGGGTGACTCAAATGTACTCTGAGAATTGTTTTGTTCGATTAACGCGTCTGAAACAGTACTGTTACTGTTGTTTGCATTAATCAATGCTGTCATTGTTTCATCTGTTGTTGAGATGACTCCCTGAGACAAAAAAGGATCATTTTTAGACTTCATTATTAACGAAACATGTTGACTTGACTGGGACGTAAGAAAGTCATCAAAGGAATTATGGCATGGTGCAAGAGGGTGAAAAGGTGACAGTGGTAACATTTCAGTCTTATTCAAACTGTCCAAGTGATGATAATGTCGAGGTGGTACGTCAAACGGAAGATCATACATGGTTGAGGGATAGAGTCGAGGAAGACCAAATTCATCCATAAACACGTCTGAAGAAGTTTTGTCGGTTGAAGGATAAGATGTCTCAAAGGTGTTTACTTCAGTTAGGTCAAAATGATTAACATAAAGGCATGGAACATTTGTATTCCATTGCTCAATAGAAGTGAAGTAAGGAGAAACGGGATCTAAGTTGATATTAGCCATAGTTTATTCTGACTGGACACAAGTCACGCCAAACTGCATTCAGTCGTCATTGTAAACTCTATGCTTCAATTCTTCGTCAATTAAAGTAAAATCTCTGCGAGTGACAGAACAATTGTAATGTCCATCTTTCCCTTTCCGTCCAACTTGTTTTGCAATTTTCTATCAAAGGGCCAACCGCAAGTGGAACATTTAACACGTTTTTTACTTTTCATTTTGCTCAAGCAGGCGATACATTTGTCGTAAACTATTTTTCAAGTTTTGTTTTTCTTCGGTACTTCCGAGAAGTAAATGAAAAGAGACTAG
>JAQGAG010001421.1:0-10167 GCA_034696835.1 Lepidocyrtus lignorum | reverse complement strand
GCGGCTATCCGATTCTTCGCATCGGCGGAGAGTAATATACATAGAGTTCACGGGATGTTTCTAGCTTCTATCCGCCGATATTCGGCTAGAATTACTTTTCCGCCTCTTTATCTAGCCCCAATCTCAGTTTTAAAAACTTTTTGAGCTACGATAGCACAGCCTGATCGTTGTCAACTGTCCCCGTTCAGTTTCATCATCAATCCCAATATTCCCATCCCCCATCACTCACCATCCAAAGTTATTCAATCTCATATTCATACACCAGCAGCAGCCACTCAAGTAGATAAATAAATTAATTGTAATTAATTTAAATACGTCGCTAGCCGCAGTCTCTACAATATAATATGATAGTTCTGTTGTGGATACACCGTCAGTTTAAACCGTTAACTATCCATAAACAAACCATAATCAAAATTTTTGACCGTCTCCCGATTCAACAATCATGATATCAAACTAAAAACTTTCTGGGGCTACGCTCCCAGTCCGATTTATAATAACATCCCTCATCAATCAATCCCCATTTCCTTTGCATGCATAATACTCAACCAGCCACAGCCAACTACTATATTAGTTGGGTTCCTTAACCAGCTTAGTTCAATTAATTCTAATTAATTGTCAATTAAATACACCACCAGCCGCAGTTTCTTGAATAATACCAACAATAAGGCTCAGTTGTGTGTAGTGGTATACATGGTCATCACCTGTTGTTGCTGTTATATTCATACCTATCTATAGCCTAGCACAATTAAAATTTTGACCCCCCTCTCCAGTCATATCAATATCATCAGCATCTTATCGGCAGCAGTAGCAACGTAACAAAGTGCAACAGCCGTCTTCCATCTACCGAAGAAATAGCGCATTAGCTAGAGCGAACGCGTAGCATAGGGAGGTGAGAGACAGGAGAGCTACGCTGCTGGTGCATTACCTTACCCAATCCCTTTTCTCATCCCACTTGAAAACAACGTCTTGTGTTGAGAAAAGTGTTTGGGAATGAATTGAAAAAGAATGAGTCATCAATTGATTTCTTTTTTAGCCACCAATACTGATAACGTTTTGGTGTAGACAAGACCTGGCCGCAATTTTACTCTTCTTTGGTTGCTTAAGCTTATGTACATTTTGTTTGTGCACAATGGACAGGCTACCCCTTTTGGCATCATCACTGTACTGCGCTTATAAATATACGGACCATAAGCTTAGGCTACCATTACAGTATCAGCACTCGATAATATATAAGGATACTAGTTATTGATTAGCTGAAATATGATTTTAACAAAATTAATAAACGTAATGACATGATGAACATAGTTTTTGGTTTATTTAAGATCTATGAAATTTTTCACTTATCTACCGAAAAAATTACTTTAGATTTAATAAACAAATAAGAGTTCAATTTACCAAATTTTTTCACAACCAATCACAAATTTTTAAAATAAAAAAAATATTTATTAGAAACTAATAATTGATTAACATGAAATATTTAAATTCTATAAGAAATCTCGACTTGTTCCAAAATTAACCCCCTCAACCTTCATATCCTTTCAATAGCAACAAGCATAGTCTTATTAAAACCAAATACAACTAACTCTCACATTTAATAACATGTACTAAATTGTTGATCCTAACCATTGTAAGGAAGAATATTTTGGTGATTCCTTTTGTATCATCACATGACATTACCTATCCAAAATCATAACAGTTTAATATTTTTGTTGTGACAGTGCAAGTATATATACTACAGCAAATCTTCAAAGGTACTCAAGACCAAGTATTTAAAATATAATATAGAGAACACTTACCTAATGCATTGTTAAATACTACGTTTCTGCATTCTTAGTTATGGTATCATATAACATTCTTTATAATTATATCACCGTTGCCACTGACACAATACCATGAAGCACATGATACTTGATACAAACCATAAGTTAGACTTGTTGCAAAACTTTATTTTATCTAACAATTAAATAAATTAAAGTTTTAGCCAAATTTTAAACTTACCCATTCCTCTATTTCTACTTAAATACTAATTCCATGATTTTATCAAAAACCTAAGGACTAGTAATTTGAAGCTATTTTTATTAACATTCACTATGAATCAATTCATCAAAGACACAGATTCCATTAAGGGTACTATAATATCACGGGGAACGATTAAATGTCAACCCAAGGATATGGTGGTCATCAAAGATCAAGTAGAACGGCCTCATCCAGTCAAATCTGCACGGAGTTCAAAATCCAGGCCAATCTCAAAGAACACACCAAGCAAGGCAAGCTCAAGTCAGCAAAAACCAGTGGTGGTTTACCTCCCACAATCCATGGCAAAACAAAACACCACTATAACAATTGAGCTTGGAACACATAATATGGCTACAATTGCAACCAATGATGTTCAATATGAAGCAAAATTGAAAAGCAAACTAAATTCCCCAATTACTACTGGATGTAAAGCGTCCACTCCAATTGCTTTAAAGCGAAATCCATGGAATCCCTACTTTCACAAAATTGAGCCTCCTACCTTTCAACAATCGATCATGATGGACAAAAATTTCACCCCAATCATAAATGAGCCACAACTAGGAAAAAATCGACAACATCAATCTCGTCATTGTGCCCTTCTATCTTCCAGTAAAAAATTTGTTACACAACCTCCTAGCAAGGCTGGACCAAAGGCATCAAGCCGACACGGATTCATTCGAAAGAATATAAAAGCTACAACTCCTTCTTCCAGAACTTCATCTGCATGTCAAACGCTGCCCATTGGAGCATCTATTGAATGTTTTTCATCTGGAACTACTGATAATACCTTATCGACAGGATGTCAAACACAGGTTACACAGGGACCCCAAAAAGGATGCTTTGGAGACATAAGTAGCGTTGAAAACGTCGATAGCTGTTGTACACTCAATGTAGAGGAATTTAGTGAAGAAGAAAAACTAGATTTCGTCGTCGACGTCATTGAAGTATTTAAGGAACATGGTTTTTCCGTCACTTCAGATAATGAGCAATCTAACAATGAAAATAAAAATCTAATCTTGGAAGTCATTGAGAAAATTTTTTTTTGATACTTCCTATAATATTATACTACCAAAATCAGAAAAAAGGTACGAATTTCATTCACAAATACTAATATAATTAAGATTATGTACCAAAACAATACAAATTATATTATGTCACTCAATGCCTTCTTAGTCAATAATAAATTCAACATTACAGTAACTTGAACTAAATTTAATTTAAGTAAACAATAAACAATTTATTACACCTATCAATTTTCTATTAATTCGTATGTTTAAAAATTATTTTAAAAAAACTAAGATAGTACTAACTTACTTAAATTCATATTTATCTTTATTATCTTTATGAAGGTATACACATCATCAAAGGGTAATTTGTGTCATTTCATTCATCTATTTAAACAAGCCAAATACTTCTTAAATCTCTTATCAACTAGTGTCATCCAAGGGTTAAAACATCTCAAGTAATCCCTTGATGAAACTATGTACGACAATTTCGACATACACTGAAGTTAAACTTCAAATTTGTATTTCTAAAATTATCCACAAAGGAAAAAACTTCTTTCTACTAGCATATTTTAACTTCAAATTTCACAAAAATAATAAATTTTTTCAACAACACGGATTATTCATCCTAACATAACCCAAAGCATAAATTACCTGTAATAAATATCTTCACTCCCATTCCCCCTAACACATTGACATTTTCACACAAACATGAAAAATTCATTCTAACTTCAACACAAACTTGAATTGCTTTGGGAAAATAATTTAAAAGATTACGAGTTTTTGCACAAACATGACTCTTTTATCATAATCGTGGGTTACGTGTGATTAATATTCAAAAGTCAATGAGTTCTTCCAAAAAAACTCGAATCATTCATCTAAATTTAAAACCACTCTTACGTTACGAGCAATAACTGTTGTGCTCAGTTAAATTATCAGCTAATATGCTTTTATCAAAAATATATACGTACCCAAAATATTCGTGTACCCAAAATGGTATTCTTAACCTACAATTTTATTAGGGTAAAATATGTCAAAAATTATTTGAAACTTATATAATGCGTTTACACCTTAAATATATTTATACCTAAAAATAATATCGTCACGTGCACTCTTGCGTTAAAAATGTATTTTCCTAAAATGGAAAGAGGATTTTGCTAAAATAAAATAAAACAAATGTCATTCATCACAACTTTGTCCATATCATCAGTCACCAGTGACAAATATCCAAAAACAAATTGACCTTTGTGCACGAACACGACTCATTCATCACAACATATTCCTAAACATGAGTTACCTGCGTTAAATATCCTAAAATAAAATGACTTTTGCACACAAACACAAATCAAATATTTTAAAAAATTAAACTTTAAACCGAAATAAACACATTTAACCTATCACAATTCCCATTATAATTACCCTGCAACTCTTTCAAAAGAAATAAATTTTAACAGATTTTAATAGAATCATCAAATCATATATATGATGTCCCTATTGTGTTCCTTTGGCAAGTATCCTAAAAATAACTTCTAAGAAATGTGTTCTATTTTAAAATCTAAATTGTTTTTTGCACTATGAGTTTTATCTTTCAGAAATTAAGGTTTGAATTGCATATATCACTAGTAACATATTTTATCATTTATCATTTACTCACAATTTAATTTCTCAAAATATCCCAACTCTTTAAAATACTTACGAATTCAAGCTTTATAAACGTGTTGTTCATTACTATATCCATCAGTTGCCATTACATTTTGGAATCTTCCTGTAAGGCTATAATTGTCATGGAACATGGTCGCCAATTACTCAATAATATCTTCAATAAATTAATGAGGAACCAAATACCTTTTTTATTACATTCTCTGCAAAAACAATTTATCAGTCATTACACCTAATTTTTTTAACAATCGTGAATCAAGGAAAACGAAAAATGTTTTAAAGAGGTGCGGGATGGCCCAAATAATTTAAAGCTTTCTTTTATAACCTCTATAATGGTTTTTTAAATGAGGTAACATTCAATTATACTTTTGCTTACATTTTTATTTAAACGTTAGGGCATTTTATTCCTTAAACTTAACCTATAATATTTAATGGTTATTTAGATTGTAACAGCATCAACGGATCAAAATGAATCCCATGAAGCAAATTGAAAAGGACAATAGACGGTTTCCTGATCATGGAAATCCTTTATCCGGACCGCACTTTGAACAGCTAACAAGTTTCAAATTGATCTTGAAAAGTAAGACTAAATTTATTTATCGTGAAAGTAATTATGTTATCCATTATTAGTACTAGCATGAAATTGATGATAATCTATCTACAAATTATTTTCATAGATGATGGCGACGATAAATTGTCTAGAATTGGGATGAACCTCATCAACAAGCATGTACAGGAAATGCTGCTTTCCTCTGAACAATGCAAGTGTGTCCCCATCAATGGTCACAAATGCTTGTATAACATGGATAAAGAAAATGTAATGAAAGATTGTGTAAACTTTGACCTTGGATATGAATGCGATCCAGCATGTGGACAAAGAGAAGGTGTTATTTGCAAGAATTCGTGGTATGTGCACAAAACTTAACTAACAAAATCACAACAAACCAATACATTATTATCAATAAGTAACACATTAATATCAAATTACAGCATTGCAAAAGGAGTATGGAAAAAGTTGATTCTAGTTCCTAGATATGACTCTGGGGCAGGCGTAGCTGCCGCGGAACCAATTATACCTAGAGAATTAATTTGCGAGTATATAGGGGTCATCTATATGTATTATCAAAATCCAGATTATGCTGATAGCCACTATGCGTTTATGTTAATATCCCACCAAGACCTTAATAAAGCTGTTTCTTTGGAGCCGTTAAGAAAAGGAACGATTGGTCGTTTTATAAATCACAGTGAAAATCCTAACTGTATTGCAAAAGTTATGGTGGTTGGGGACGAACTTCGGATGGGAATTTATGCTACAAAGTACATATCAGTTGGAGGAGACATTCTTCTTGACTACGGCCCAGATTTCAAGAAATTATTAGCTACAGTAATCATATTATGTCATTTAATAGTATAACAAGATAAATTGATAGAAAATCAATTAATATTTATATTTTTATTTAATATTTCAGGAATGTAGATGTGGGGATATGGAATGTTGTGTTCACGCGCACAACTATTGGAGCATCAAAACTGAAAAGATTAGAGAAAAGTGTGGGAATAATGTTGATACGTCAATGGAAGTACAGTCTTCAAATCCACCCACTTCTGAAAGCTATTCTCAAAACACAACTTCTCCTAGTCCGGGAGCAGATCCCATGCACGTTACAGAGGGAGAGGATAATGCCCTACCTTTCATGAATTCCCCCCAACAACATGACCCTAATACACTTCAACAAACAACCCCTCCAAGTCCGAGATCAGATCCAATGCATGTTCAACAAGAAGAGGATCCTTGTTCTCATGTTCCACAATTCAACAATTCTTCCCATAGTAATAACTCCCCCACACCACAACCGACAAGTTCATCAAGTCCAATATCAGATGTGATGGAGGGGATTCAAGAAACAGATAACCCTTCAACCATTATAAATTCCCCCCGGCGCGACCACACCCATACTCCCCAACGGACAACACCAAGCCCATTATCAAATATCATGGAAGGGATTGAAGAAACAGATAACCTTTCAACCATTATAAATTCCCCCCGGCACGACCACACCCAAACACCCCAACGGACAACACCAAGCCCATTATCAAATATCATGGAAGGAATTGAAGAAGCAGATAACCCTTCACCCAATATTAAATCCCCCCCACGAGCCCACACCCAAACACTCCAAAGTACAACACCAAGCCCAATTTCAGATGTCATGGAAGGGATTCAAGAAGCAGATAACCCTTCACCAGATATAAATTCCCCTCCGCGAGCCCACACGCAAACACTCCAAACTACAACACCAAGCCCCATTTTAGATGTCATGGAAGGGACTCAAGAAACAAATAACCCTTCACCCAATATAATTTCCCCACCACACGAGATCGCTATTATATCACAACAGACGTCAACTCCTGTGCAAGGGAATGTTCAACAACAACAGAACGTTTCACAAAGTTCTCAAATTGTAGATATAATAGATTCCCCCCATGTTGTTAGCGAAATAGCATCTCCCTCAACCTTACTTTCAAGTCCAGTGACTCAAGAAGACGATGATTGTCCTATAGATATTTCTCTTGAAAATTCCCCCCCACATAATCATACCAATACAACTTGCCAGACATCGTCTTCAACACCAAGCCCAACTATAACTCCACAGAGAGAAAATATCTTTCGATGGGATCTCGACTCTATTGCATCTCCACACCACAGATCATCTCCCAATCCCACAGCGAACACCACAACTCCTGTGGTCATTCCACATGCTATTCCGTGTTCGTCTAATTCTCAAATTCCGTGTGGTGATCAATTGATCATTCCATCGGCTAGTCATGCAACCCCTCAAGATGGGGTTTTCTTTTTCATTCCAGCCGATTTATTGGGTGGAAACATCAGGGTTACTGTGGAGCTTGATTCCTCATCTCCAGACCGAAATACAATCCAATCACCAAGACGTATTCAAGGACCATCTTCAACATTTCCTGAAACATCGACTACTGGATCATCAACTAGAAGAATTCTGAGTTTAGTTGAGGATAACCCCAACATTGCCATATCTGTCGTCGGAAAAAGAAAGATTTTCAAATTTAATCCGAATCTTATAAAATCTACCTCAGCCGGCAGCACAAAGAAAATGTCAACTCCAAAGAAAAAGACTTCTAAACCAGAAAAAGTTAGACATCCTTCTGGAGATGGTCAATCAAGCTTGACCAAGCGATCCAAAACAAATATCCCAACCCAAAACAATACACAAGAATCCACTTCAGGTGGCGATAACGAAACGGACGATGGGTGCATTGTTGTAGAAACGTCACGGGCTACCGAGACAAAGTCAAAAGGTAAAAAACCTCCTGTAGTTCGCCTGCCCAGAAAAATTCCAACATCAGAACCAGGAACGTCAAAATCGTCTACAGTAAATAAAAATGCTACATCGCAGACACCTGGTGCTTCTATTACTCCAGTCTCTGGAACAGGATCTCAGACTCATGACCATGACTCTGAAGACGACAACAATGCAGATGACTGCATGATGTGGGAGCCAACTCCAGTAGTTCCAGTGGTTCCTTTAGTTCAACTACCTTCGGTGGCAACACAGTCATATGTACCTGCACCATCAATTCCTGGCCCATCTCATACGTGTATACCCCCAACGTCGATACCAGTTCCTACACATGCATTTATTCCCCCACCGTCGATTCCAGGCCCCTCTCGACCGTATCAACAACCCCCATCTGTTCCCGGACCTTCGCATGCCTCAATTCCACCCCCAGCAGTTCCTAGCACCTCCTGTTCAAACACAAATGTGAAAAGAGGAGCACCGAAAATCAAAAACAAAAGGATCTTAGAGAATTTAACGGAAGAAGAAAAAACAGCAGTGGTGTTGGATATTATTAACAGATTGGACAATGAAAGAGGACAAGTGGTACTAGCAAATGTTCCAAAAGGAAAAGGAAGACCCCCTAAAGCTCCTGGAAATTGGAATTGTACATTCTGTAAACATATATCCACGTCTGCTATAGATCATACAAACCATTTAAATTCACATGCCGGTTTAAGACCATTCAAGTGTTCCACATGTCCAAAGTAAGATTAATATTATCATAACCAAAGAATAATAATTATTGGTTCTTTTAGAATAAATGTTATATTAATTTTCATGTCCATATTAAAATGTTTTAGGGGATTCACCTCAAAACTATGTTTGCAACGACACGAGGAGAACCATAAGCCCTTAGCAGAGCGAGCCAATAGATATAGATGCAGTACATGTAGCACGGACTTCGGGAGTGTCGCTGAAGTTACGACTCATATGAAGAAACCAACATCTACATGCAAACTACAAAAATACAAGCATGTTAAGAAAGATGGAACATTCACTTACGCTGGAAATAAACTGGATCCCGTTGAAGTTATTGATGAGGAAGAACTACCATCGGAAGATACAGACAGTGACTCCTCCCCATAATTTTCCATCGCCTACATACTATTTACATATTATTGAATGAATCGTACCAATTCTAAATTTTAGTTATATTTTGCACACATTTCTAAGAGTCTAAATTTTAGTATGACCAAAAATATTAATTAATTAAACTCTGTTCAAAATTTAAACGTATATCATCGCATACAACAATGCGTCTTAATATAAAATATCTGTGAATAAAAATCTTGTTTTTTATTCGCAATTTTCCGCATGTAGAAATTTCAATAACCCAGCAGATACATTCACTTGAACTTAATTAACCTGGGCTAAACATATATACATTAGGGCTAATTTCCCAGCGCTAAATTCATTTACTCAGTCAAACATATCCTAAAAATATGTTTATACTATCCATACCAAATGATCATGTACCTAAAATGCTTTCAGCGGCAAGAATGAATTTCGTTAATAAAAAGAAAAAGTTTCCTAAATGAAAAGCTATTTTGCCATACCACCTATTCATACTATTTACATATAACATACCGTTCCATGTTGTTCTACTATCTTCTCGAACTCAAAAAATGTAGGCCGTGTATCTTTTCATATTGTAAAAAATGCCGTACACTTCTTTTCTTTCTGTAACGAATTAATAAAATTGTTGTAGTAGTTGTTTGAAGGCATACGATTTCGTATCCCAAAATGAAGTCCCAGAAATGATATTTCAAGTCCTAAAAATGAAAAACATGCATTTTCGCAACCCAAAATGAAGTCCCAATAATGACTTTTGAAGTCCTTGAAATGAAAACCATGAATTTTCGTATCCCAAAATGAAGTCCCAGAAATGATTTTGAAGTCCTAGAAATGACAATCATGCATTTTCGTATCCCAAAATGAAGTCCCAGAAATGACTTTTGAAGTCCTGGAAATGAAAAGCATGCATTTTTGTATCCCAAAATGAAGTCCTGGAAATTAAAAGTATGCATTTTCGTATCCCAAAATGAAGTCCTGGAAATGAAAAGTATGCATTTTCGTATCCCAAAATGAAGTCCCAGAAATGACTTTTGAAGTCC
>JAQGAG010001420.1:0-10167 GCA_034696835.1 Lepidocyrtus lignorum | reverse complement strand
ACCAGTTAAATTCAAAATTAGAAAAACTTCATTCAGAAAGGGGCTTTCAGGAAAGAGTAGCTACTTCGATTACGGATCAAATGCAAATTGAAACTCAGGTAAAGTAAACGCTCATAATTGTACGTAATCGTTATTTTGTTATTTTGAACCCAATAGTCTTGTTAATTTTTTGATTTTTTTTGTAGGAACTTATTTCTTTATTTGGCATTCCATACATTATCAGTCCCACGGAAGCAGAGTCTCAGTGTGCCTTTTTAGACAAGGCTTGTTTAACGGAAGGCTCCATAACAGAAGACAGTGACGTATGGCTTTTCGGTGGACAAAGAGTGTTCAAGAACTTCTTTTCGCAAGGTCAAAAACACATTGAATTTTACCAAGCCGCAGATATTCAACGTGTTTTAAGTAAGCTTATTCGTATCTCTATTGATTTACCGTATGTCCACATATGTATACATGCAGCGCGGTGCCAAAACCTATAATTATCTAGTTAGTTGCGATCCGACTAAGTATCATTAAAGAATACTTTCCACTTGTTTATTTTAGATTTAAATCGTGAGAAACTCATCGTGCTGGCAATGATGATTGGCTGCGATTACTCAGAAGGAATTCAAGGAGTTGGCCCAGTTCTCGCTTTGGAAATCTTATCGGAGTTTTCATCTAGTGGGGTAGACACTTTTGAAAGTTTGGTGGGGTTCCGAGAGTGGTGGGAAGATATTCAAACTAAACAGCCGGATGTGTTCTCAGGTTCAAAGTTGAAGGAGAAGCTACGAAAATTGAAACTTCGTTCAGGTACTTTCATGATTTAGTTGAAAAGTTATCTATGTGGATATCATCCTTAAAATTTCTGTTAGACCAAACCTTGAACCCTGATTTCTTTCATAGGTTTTCCTAACAAAGCTGTATTCGAGGCTTTCACTAATCCTTCCATTGACACTTCAACGGAGCCATTTAGCTGGGGGTACGTTACGTAAAAACTTTTATGAGGAAAGGTTCATTAATTATATTTACACGTCCCCGAATTCGGTGTATTAGTTCATTTTACATTTTATTCAATTATAAACCTGTTTGTAGAAACCCAGACTTGGACGCGATAAGAACTTACACGAAGCAAAAGTTTGGATGGGAACAACCCAAGTGTGATTCGCAACTGCTTCCTGTTTTAAAGAATTTCCGTTGCGAAGTGGAACAGTCACGGCAGCTGACTTTGGATTCCTACCTGTCTTTTGGGAAAATGCCGAGCCTGGATGGTGGGAAAAGGAAGAGGGGAAGTAAGCGCATTGAGACTGCTGTGAAGAAACTGAAACGGGTAGATGTTGCATCACATGAGTTGAATCTAAGCTCAGACTCATCTGATTCCGAGAAGGAAGAGAAAACTGGAAAGTCACAAGCAGCTAAGAGAAGCAATTCGCGACCGGTTGCAGGTGGTGGTGAGGCACATGGAAAAGGGAGGAAGAAAGTAAAAGCTCTTGAGGATCAAGTTGTCGCCCCTTCCCCGTCTTCAAGAGCCGTTGCGGCTCCCAAAATTCCCAAAAAGTCGGAGGTAATCCCTCAACGCGTACAGTCAGAAAGTGATAAGATGAAAAGTAAACAAAAAGCTATTGAAATTTTTAAAAAGCGAAAAGATAAGTAGTCTGCTCAGGTGGTGTTGGTTTGTGAT
Source organism: Lepidocyrtus lignorum (assembly GCA_034696835.1). Taxonomy (NCBI): domain Eukaryota; kingdom Metazoa; phylum Arthropoda; class Collembola; order Entomobryomorpha; family Entomobryidae; genus Lepidocyrtus; species Lepidocyrtus lignorum. The sequence continues at coordinate 8,510 of JAQGAG010001420.1, read as the reverse complement.
ATTAAAAAAAAGTATTGTTTTTATTACATTTTATTAATTATGTACTTGAAGTCAAACTATACTTTAATTATGCCTTTGGAATACTAAATCATAGCTACAAGGTACTTAATTATAATAAATAGATTTTTACATAAAGTATTAGACACGTCTATGAACAATCCGGTGGCCTTGAAACGTACTCATATCCGATTTTGCTCGTCTAGTGTTGAACTCGTTTTGTTTGTAAGGCGCAGTTCGGTTATTTTGTTCATTATTTACGTCATCGTCTTGTCCTTCGACAAAGGTCTTGGCCTCAGTCATCCAAGGGTCCATATGGGTGTCACTCACTCCTACACGTATTCGATCAAAATTTCTCATAGTCTTCATTGTTGCAATCTCTTTCTCGTTTGGTGGTTGAGGCATATCATCCATATCATCTTGCTCATCGCTATCAGATTCAGAAGCAAATCCAAACAAACTTGAAAGACTTGGAAACTTGTTCTTCTCATCTTCGTTTCTGGTTTTAGTTGACTCCTGTTTCTTCTCCGTCATACTCTTGTTCCTTGCAATTTGAGAAATTCCACAGGCAAAGCGGACAACTGAGAGGAAGCAGTGTATGCCCCACGCCACCATTCCGCCGCGACCAGCCATTGTCACGATGTTCTTACAAAGACCAACCATTTTCGGAAGACAACCCCACTGAGTGATTCTTTCTCGGAATCGATGAGTTTCAGATGTCTCCGCGGTTGGGAAGGCTAGGAGATGGGCGTCCTGTGAGCAGTATATGTTCCTCACCCACCACTGCCGACAACAACTCATTGGAATTATCATGTCAGATTTGTCCAGGTTCATTCGTTCCACCTCTGCTCGTATAATGATTTCACCAGAACTATTCCAGGTACTCCGTGGAAGAAAGTCCGTCCAGTTTCCCACCCCGCAACATGTCAGCTTTCAAAACAAAACTATGCATAGTATGGTAACTGCATTTAAATTCCATAAATACAATCATCCACTTAATAAAGTTAATGCGTACCGATAACTGTATTAAATCCAGTTCCATTGTGTCTTTTTTCACCAACTCGTCAGCAACATTCATAGCGTAATTGTCAACATGCCTTTGTAAAAAAGTATGGACTATCTCAATATCTCGTTGGTCACATTTTCCAGTAAGATGAAGAATCATTACTAGCAGCACTTCGCCTACCATAAGAACTGCATCCACCACCAAATACTACAATTAAAAATAATTCAAGACATGAAATCGATGAAATACTTTCCCAAGAAGGAGTTGTTGTTCTAGAAATAATCAAAGAATATGCATAACTGTACAGAAAATAATAAACTTTGCGATCCATCAATACATGCATTAACGCCTAGAAGGATGTTGACGAGGTTGATCAATCCGACTAGAGCGAGCATAACTCCAAACGCACTAGGATCAGTAATTCCATAAAATCTTATCATTGTGAAAGGGCTCATATCTTCTCCATCTCCATATTGCTCATTGATTTTATCACAGATTGCGACATTATCAGTCCTGTTATCCGAATCCGGACAGGCGTCGATCATAAATATCTGCATACTTTAATTGTATTAATCAATATTAATTATTTGAGACAATTAATTTTAGATATAGGTGCATAATATTGTACTTTACCTATTCCTCCAACTGATTATCGTTAAGCCATTGATTAAGTAGAAAGTGGAGTATGTCTTGGAATGCCCCATGAAAGCAATAATTGTAAATTATGAAATAAGTATGTTGACAAGAAGCATCCATACCACCACCCATTGTTACATTAGATGACTTACCAATGACATAAAGTTAAAGGTGACAAAGATATAATCTGGAAGATACCAGGAAAGCTTTTCTTTTTCCCTTTCCTGAAACCTGAAATTACCAATCAGGGGGAAAATATTTTGCATAAGATTACTCTAGCATAGAGATAAGCCCAATAAATAATATATTATCCGCTTCAATTACTTTGTCTTTCGCTTTCGGGCGAGTCGATTGATATCAACGGTAGGCTGTCCCTGATCATTATAAACAACCAAGTCTTCCAATGACTTCCGAATATTTTCGCTTTCATCCTCAGACGTTCTATCATCTTCCTCAGTTTCTGGTGGCGATTGAGGTGGAAGAATGTGGATTTTTTCGTTATTGTCTGCTGTCTCCGCGGGTGCCACTTTAACTCCCATTGCAGTTTGGGTGGGACAGTAGTTCCGGTCTCATTTGTCTTGTATACAGTGGATTCTTTGGGACCATAACTTATGAATGGGCATCATTATAAGCATTTGTCCATTTCCTCCATTTTTCAACACCTACACCATGACAATTTTTCGGTTAGGTTAGCATATCAGTTTTCTCTATCCTCCTCTTGGGATCCCATCTAACCTGTTTTTCTATATGTTTCTCTATCCTGTTTTTAAAATGAGTATAAGAATTTAGAGGAAAACGACAGTATGAGCTAGTCTAATTTAATGGCTAAAGGATGAAATGAAAACACGAATTATGTAGGTTTAGAACAGGACTGGCATATTATTATCTGATACAAAATGCTTTATTTTATTTCCTTCAGGTTTCGGGGCAATTTATTTCCGTATATGTATCCGGAAAATCATGTGCCAAACCAACGGAGACTTTTTAAGTTTCCAATACTCCCCGGTACTGTACTATCTTTTCTACATCTATCAGTATGTCTATGGACAACAGTCCACTTGCTTTTCAAGAAAGGTCTCATAGTCCAGTTCTGTCCACTGAAAAGAAAAATACCAAAACCCAAGATGACACAGGAAGGGAGAGAAAGCCAATTTGGATGAATATGGACATTTTATGGCTTCATACATAGTTCATGCACGCTATCCACTTCCAGCTTTTTATGAGCATCTTCTCCAGTCAAGTCAGCAAGAAGGAAGACAAGCATGAAAACCAAATTTTGTGGCCATGCTGGACATAAAAATGCCATAAATGAAAATTTGCTTCGTTCACGTGTAAACGGTTACGTAAAGGTATACACCCTTTGTTAGGTAATATAATATGAAGGTACAGATTAAAAGTGCATAAGATTTTTTGCTAGAAATCTCTCTACCTAATCATTCTAGCATGCTATATATGGTGTATCCCAGCACATTAGAATGAATCTACCTAAACCAAATATCATGGGACAAAAATGCCTTCCAGCGATATCCAGACAGGAGCCAGATCATACATGCATCGCTCCACCAAAAGTAGTCTCAGTTGTTCGCATTACCTGAAAACTTGAACAAAAAACCTGATTTGCTAACGATATGGGAGAAGCCAGCAGCATACTTGCATGCAAAAACAACATTGAGCCTTCCTGATTGTTACATAATCAAAGGAAGACCAGTCATATGAATAAAGCACTCCGGGCTGCTGCGCTGTTTCTCATATAACCAAGTTATGAAAGAATAATATTTGTTAATATTATGTGATTTTCTCTAAAACAATATATTTTTCAAAGTTTTTAATTTCATTGACTCTCCATTTTATTCATATCAACATGAAGTTTTTCATAATCCTATTATTTACATCCTTTCTGGGTAAGTATTGTGCTAACTTAATATAATTATCTGTGTTTTATCAACCACACATCATATCCCAATTTGGCATGGAAGTTTCAAGGGAACAAATTACTTAATTCTATTACATTTCCAGCTAATGCGTCAGCTCAAAATGATACGTCCACGACAGTTCCTCCAGCTTCACCACCATCAACCTCATCCCCATCACCACCATTACCAACTACAACTACAGAGCTCCCAGTGCCACCAGAGCCCACTTCAAAAGTTCCCCAGTGGTCGGTAAAAGGCTCAAATTCCACATGCGTCCTTCTCCGCGGAAACTTTACTTTTTCTGTCACGTACACCCTACCATCAGGAAATGTAAGTAAGATCAGCCCAATTTTTCCCCAGTTTGTAAAACAACAAACAAACCATTTCCTGTGCATGCAACATTGAATCTAATGTAGATCTAATGTAAAGCTCATGTCCCAACACTCCAAAAAAACCGACACACGCGACGTATCTGATCATGTTGAAATCCCACGTATAGCAAACTTTCACTTTTCTTCCCATCATGTCCATTACGTTACTTATAAACTTGCTTCCTTGTCCATCCATACAGACAGTTTCATCCCAAGTGGACATCCCCCCAACTGCCAAGAGCTCTGGAAGTTGTGGCCCATTCCTGAACTCTCTCATTTTAACATGGGACCAGGGTAATTTGACTTTCATGTTCATAAAAAAGCCAATCTACGATGCCGGGATGGATACGGGCAATGGAAGCTACTCTCTCACCACAATTTTCGGACGACTAACCGTGAAGAATCCTAATGAGCCGGGTAGCACCGTCAACAATAATACCGCGGGCAACGACTCTCCCTCACCGCGGAATGGAGGTATGCTATGCTATGTCGGCAAATATCCTTTTTTATCTGTAAATTTATGCGTAGTCATTTCCCTAGGAAATCAGCGGATCGGAATAGTACTTCCGGTCCTAGTATCCCGATCACTTTCCTTTCCACCAATCTTTCCATTTCATCTATTCCAAATCCAATCCAGAAGTTGGAATACATTTCCCCAACATTCAAAACTCAAATATTTTTTCTCATGTGTTCTTTCAAGATAACGGTGGGACAGAAGGAGGACAAACGTTTTATATTTCAGTCCGAGAACTTGGAGGCTTCATGGCCACAACTTTGCAGAGCTCATATTCCTGTATGGCCTATCAAGCTATGCCTGCAGATCCCAGTGGAAATGTTTACCTTCAAATGAGGGATGTCCAAGTGGAAGCTTTTCATGATGGCCTATCACCAGAATTCAACCCGAGTAAGCAAGCACATGCCACACAACAAATAAAATGAGCCAATGAGTCTAGTCCAGTAAAAAATAATTTTTACAACCATCATACAACCGCCATAGCCTAAAAGTAGTAAATTCCTACCCAGGGAACAATACACAGAATAGGATAACAGTCTAACTGGATTTTTATCTGATTGTGGTGTTGCGGTCCTTATATTTTCTTTGGAGAAAGTAAGATTTCCTTTTTTTCAAATCTAAAAATAGGCGAACCCTGTGCAAAGGATACAATGTCATCCATACTGTCCATTGCGGGATATGTGGCAATAGCTGTCCTTATTGCTGCTGCTGCGGGCTACATCGGATGGAAGAAATTTGGCAGGGCTGGCTACACGGAAGTGTAAAACAATTTCCGTCCCTTTCCCTCACCGGATTCCTGCTGGGTAGTGGGGAATATAATGGAGAACAAAAAGTATGCAAGCAGCGATGCATGTAGAAAATCATATTCTTATACAGAAAAAAATTTATTGAAACATATACAGGGTAATATGATTCCGCCATTTGTAACATCCCATGATATTATTTTTCATAAGGGTTGCAATAACAGTAATTTGTTTTATGAAAGTTTGTATTCGTTTTTTTCCAGTTTCTAAAAAATCTAATAATATGTAAGGTTCAGTGATGTCTTGTCAAATTATGTACATAAGGTACCTATATTCATCCCGACCTTTTTTCCACCGAGAATAAAAAGGCATCTTGAGATCCACTGCTGAAATATTAAAGGATGCGATGAGCTATGGATAGATTCAGTCAAGCATGAAAAAGTAATCTGTTGATGTAATACTGAAGCATTTTATTTTCCTTCCCAAGCATTGTCTTACTGGCCTACTTTTACTTCCCATCCCTAATTGCTTTCTCCTTATTGCAATATCCCCTCGCTTGATAGTATTAAAGTCCTTCAATTCATAATTTATTCATGGAGATCCCATCCAACATGTCATGGATGTTGGGAGTGTACACAGATCAGGAGATATTCTCTCCGGAGATTGTTGTTTTCTGTCAAAGGGGGAAGCTGAGTTTCTTCATCTTGTCAGATGGAGAAATTGAAAGTTCTTTCGACTAGCTACATATGCTTTCTCCACCGTCTGCCTGCTTTCCCCAGAAAACTGTCTTCTCAACAAAAAAGTTCTTTCCCCAATATTACCAACATAAAGTACGTTTTCCTGTTTCACTTTAACTATACCCATTAAAATCCCATAAATACAAACAGGTTTCAGCATTAAATCTTTCCCCAGTAATTTCCGCAATCTAGTGAAGGATAGAATGGGAAATTTTAATGAGCTATTTACTTCCTCCCTCCTTTTCTTCTTCCATGGAAAGAACAAGGCTTATTTTCCTCCTATCAATTCCATCCTTTTATATTGGATTTGAAATTCAGACAAAGCTGGTTCCACTTTACTTCGAGTGTAAAATAGCAGCTTGTTCGCGATAAGTGTTACCCAAATACCCACGCACAAGTGATCATTAACAGGATTTCTCATAATTTCATTTCGCTCCTCGTTAAAAGGCAATATTGAATAAGTTTTTGCATTTTCTCTACTTTACTATTATTATACCGGGTTCACAAAACACAAAAGTGAGCATTATTGGCCTTTTTGTTTTAAATCCTCTAAAGATCATATCTTAACAACTTGTAGACCCAAGAAAACTTCCCAGAACCAGAGTTTGAAGAGAGGGATCATGAATCAGACAGGAGAAAATGAGATATGTGCTACTGCTGACTTTATAAGTTTTTTTAGATAGAATCTTTTATAGGTAATAATATGCTAATATTTAAGAAGTCGGATGAATACAAAAAATATCTCATTTTCACGGCACCCTGCTCCGTCGTTATTATCCGGTGGTGCAAGTGAAGACTAGTTTTCCCTGTCGTGTATATTTTATGAGGTTATCCAATAATGAGTGCCTGCCTCAGCCTTACACTCCAGGCGTGAGAGGCTCACTCTCCCTTATATATTTTTTTCAATCTGATTTTCCTCAAGTTGACTCCACTCTCAGCTCCTATAAAAAGCCCCCTTTTCCTCTCTTGAGCACACTCCTTCAGAGGGTTTTCAACGGGGAAGGAGAGATTTCCCAAGTTGGAGAAAGGGTGAAAGCATGTCTTATGAAATAAAATGTGAAACTTGAATGCGGGGCAGGTGTGCGTGAAAGATATATTGAATATTGCTTGCGGAAAAGTGGAATTGTGAAGTAACTAAAAAAACTTTTTCTTCTCTTTTATGCACATACTCATACAATATATGAACTGGCCAAAGTAGGGGAAAATTAGAATCCAGTTGAAGGAGAAAAAAATTGTGTGAGTGAGTGAAAGTTTTCCACGTTTATCCTCAATACCATTACCTAACCACCATATAATAAAAGGAAAGGTAAGTATAAGAAAGGATCCATTATCACTTTCTTTTTCCGGCTCCCGCACACCATTATAATGATGATTATATGAAGATGAATAGTGGAAAGCCGGATGTTATGCATTTTTCCTATACACAGCTCCCCATCCCCATATCCCTAACGGAGTAACATTATCTTTTTGAAAATTTATTGATCCCTGAGGACTATCTTTCTCCTTTTTTCACAATATTAGTCTTCCGCCGACATATCGTTAGTTACTCAAGAGGAAAGGGGGCAAAAGACCAATATTATATTATCAGTTTATAGCCTGAATGGGAAAGCAGTGATATGGAAGGCGGTCGAGATATCGGAGCGTGGCAAACTGTACAGGGTGACATTAATATTTTAGTGGGTGGTTGGCTCACCCGTGATAGCGTGGCCATAATGGTAGCCATAAAAGTATTAGTTTCCCATGAAAAAAATGAGAAACCCATACATTCCGCCATAATGATAATACATTATGTATTTACACTTGAAAAGGATCATATATTAGATCGTGGTGTGGATTTAAATTGGGGTGGTTCATATAGCCGACATTATTCTCGAATTTGCCGACTGACTGGAAATGATGAAGAAATGTCTGCTTCCTAAAGATGGTGGTGAAAGTGTGTGAGTAAAATGGTTATGAACAGTATCCGGCTATAATGGCGAAGCCAAAACTTTGTTCTTTGGAAAGTCTCAAAGAATATACGACAATTTAAAAGTTGGATGTGAATACATTATAAAAAATAAGAAACAAGGTCGGTCTCGAGATTGCTAACACCATTTTCTCCTCTTTATTCATGAGTTTCAGACAAAGACGGGGAGAAGGTGCTGGTATCTTTTGTGGTTTAGCTTTTGGATGTGGAGAACGCATGTAAATGTATATTGTTTTATTAGATGGTGTGGTGAAAGTCGGGTTATTGTTTTGCACATTCTGTCCGTCATCTGTCAGCCCATTTATATTTGTAAGCATCTTTCGAACGGTTTGAAATTTTCTATGATTTCCTTGGAAGTAGCTCTGTAACTGTCTATGATAAAGTTAATTACTTTTGAATAACATATGCAACAGCCTTTGAATATGACAGGGGTGAAAAGTAAGGAATTTATCCTTGATTTTCTCATTCTCAATTTATTCGAAATCCCTCACGTGGGGGAAATCCTTGTTTATTATGGAATTGCATTATGGGAAAGAACGACATCGATCTTTGGAAGGCTGTCACTTGAAATGTTTGATTCATTTTATTACTAATCCAAACCCCACGGGTTTCTCATGTCCCCCTTTG
>JAQGAG010001419.1:0-10168 GCA_034696835.1 Lepidocyrtus lignorum | reverse complement strand
CCATCCCCCATCCCCCATCACCCATCCCCCATCACCCATCCCCCACCCCCCATCACCCATCCCCCATCCCCCATCCCCCATCACGCATCACCCATCCCCCATCCCCGATCCCCCATCATCCATGCAGTGCTTCACGCGATGAACAGGTTGCCATAAAATATGCCTTCCCGCAATACCTGCACTTCTGCGATTCCCCCGCTGCCACCCATTTCACCTTCACCGCGTCTTGGCCTATATGTAGGAGATTGGTCAATGTTTCATTTTTTCGATGACGACGGTTTTTAAAATTATGGCAGTGTGGTCTGTGCTCGGTTAGTTGGTTAGGTAACAAAAAGTACGCGTCACTACTGGGACCGGTCCAGGGTAGAATATCAACCGGGATTGTGATTTTACATACATCCCGTCTGGTGTGTTTTTTTTAAATCGCTGGACAGGTTAACGCCACGAATTTTACAGATTGGACAAACAAAGTTGATTCACGGTTAAGGACTAGAGACTCATCGTATGATGTATAATGGATGTCCCATGTGAATGTAGAGATTCCGTTTTGGGTCTTTCTTCATTCTTATCCTTTTTAAACTGTTTCAGCTTATGCATGGCAAGCATAAGGGCCCATGATAGTTTAGCTTTGAAAAAGTTGGAAAGATACGAGCCATTTAGCTTTTTATGGGTTTCCATGTCCTCCCTAGTATATTGAAATGTTCAGCAATTTTTTTAAGTCGCGGACAAAAATCGCTTGGTAGAGGCCAATAATTGCCTGGACGGTAGTAAAAGCTGTATTATCTCGCCACTGGATTTTTTTTCTTGGATTTAGGCAAATAAAGAATTGGACTTTTACACTTTTTGAAGGGTCATATGTGCCAGAACAATATTCACAAACTTTGAGTCAATAAACTGTGTTTTTTCGATGAGTCAGTAATAGAATTCACGGAGTTTACACCGTAGTCGAGTTCATATTGCACTTAAAATTATTTCTAAGACTGGACTGGATGTTTAAATATTTTTTTTTGTAAATGAGATGGGATTTTGTAGTATGATACTTAATGTAAAGTAAAAGTCTCACGTTGCTCCTTACATTATATCGTAGGATGTAGAAAAATTTTAAGCCATCTTTTCGTTTCATTTGTTCAACGTTGCACTAAAGCACGCGACAGCATAAAAAACAATTTTCGAGGGAAATTTAAATACTGTGCTTAGCAGGTGTGACGAGTATGTTGTCTAGCAGAATCGCTTAATGCTCTGAATGGGTTTTGTTGAAACTCGAGAATCGCCAAGGAAGATGTATAGGAGGAAGGATGATGGTATAGGGATTTGGATGATTTTTGGACTCCGCCTTTGTTGATAAAATAGGGCAGACAAAAGCAGCTGGGAGCTTTGCGCTGCGTTTGTGGACTGCTCTGCTTTCATGCTTGAGCTTGTGCTTGAGCGAGTGGAATTCCACACACACTTTCACTTTTTAATTTAACATTAGATCGGGAGGGGGTACCGAATGAATTCTATTGCACGCAAAGGGGGTCTCAAGCAAACGAGGCGGAGACGAGTAGCTCAGCTTTTAGCATTGCATCATCCTTCCTCCTACTTTATCTTCCTTAGAGAATCGCAGCTTGAAACAAAAATAAAACTCATTCTCAATAATAAGTCTTCTGCAGCTGGAAAAGTAGGTTACTTATTTTGTTGATTAGGTTTGTTTGTTATGTAGTTTTAGCTAACTATTTAAGATGGCGAAACCGAAAGCTTCATTATTAAGGTGGAATAAGATAACTTCAGAGGAAATAGCCAGATCGATTTTCCAAGTGGTTCAAGATGATATTTCAAAACTTTTGGAGCCAGGTAAAGATTTGTCATCAATTTGGGGAAAGATTGCTCTATCGATAGGTCCAGATTTTAAAACAGGAATCGACCGTCAATGGCTTAAAACAGCTTGGGATAATGACAGAAAAGGAGTAAAGGTAAATTATCGGTTTATTCAGGGTAGTTAAGTATCTGCACAGTTTTCAAATCAACTTGATATTTAACTGGTGTATTGTCACAGATTTAATTCAAGTTTATTTTTGATTTTGCAGAAGAAACATAGTAAACTATGTGCTGATCAGTTTGCTGGACAGTTACCAAACCCGGATGGATGAAGACGACAGTCAGCCGATAATCCCAAAGATGTTGTCTGCTTTTGCCAAAATCAAGAAGGGGATATTCCGGAGTACTCCATGATTGAATGTTCGTGGTGCAATCAATGGTAATTTTAATGATTGTGTTGATGTCGATATAAATTGATGCAAACATAGACATTGTAATTAGCTTTTAAATGGTTCTTAATAATTTATTTTATTTTTGTCATTTTTAATCACCGAAGGTACCACTGCTCCTGCCATATGGTTTCCCGCAAGCTATACCGTGGAAGGAAGTAATGGAAGTGCTTCAAATGCAAAGACCTACCACGCTTATCCTATGTTCCAACTATCTTTAATGAAACAATTCACGAATTAGTTTCCGCAGATTCGATTAACGACCCGGAAGATTTCGCAGGTAATGCTTTATGTATAACAGTATTGAATAAAGTTCATGTGCATGTTTACGTGTGTAACTAAATTTACATAAATATTTTTTGTTGACTTTTCATTTCAGATAATTACATGTCAGAAGGCAGCGCTGGGTTGAAAAGCAGCTATGGCAGTTCACCAGAATGTGTATGTCAATGCCAAGTTATTTGAATTTACTACTTTTATTTTGAGGCGTATAAAATAATTTTTAGACTTTTAATTTTGTGAAAACCTATTTGTTATTAGAAAGATGACGTATCAGAGAACTTCGATACCCAGGACACACTACCAATTCCAAGATCAAGGCCAGTTGGATCTTCACATCATATCAATGTTGATGCTGAAATTGTCAGTAGGCCCACAGTTTAATGACATTAATTTTGTGCGCATTCTAGAATTATAGAAAATTAAATTTTAAGTTCTGTAAATGTATCCGCAGGCTCAAAGTTCCGATTCATTTGACTCCCGTACCCAAAGAACCATTCCAATCCATCGGAGCAAACCCGCCCAAAATGCCACTCATGCGGTAAATTATAACGTAATTACACAGAAATGCGTTACTCTGAATTATTTGTCGTTATATTTTGAATAATTAAAACTTACTATCAATATATTTTGTAGAGTAAAAGCGAAATTTACGATTCCAATCAACGAACGCGTAGATCTCCCACCACTAATGAGCCGACGAAATCGAATCCTGACCCATTAGTGGATGAGTTGTTAGACCTTGGAGACGGTAATTTTTATCGTAATTTATCTGCAAATAATAAATTATTACAAATTACTTCCTCGGGAGAATGTTTTTGACAAAATCAATTTTTTTTATCATTTTAAAACTAACTTTTCAGGTTTTCAAGGACCTACGAAGCACAAAACTACAATTGTCGCAAAAATTACTAAGGATGAATGGGAGGTAATTAAACCAGCGCGGCGAGAAGAAGTCGTGAAAGACAGCCGTTATCAATTCCGGTTAACAAAAGGAGCTTGGACCCATGTCCTAAATGATGCGTTTCTGCGATCAGTTAAGCCGGATATGTCTGGATGTGTATTGTCTTTTGGAGACCATAAAATATACACTGAGACACGCAAAAAACGCTTGATGCCAAAGTATATTACTGCGTTTGCACAATGCACAAGGGTAAAACTTAGGGGATCCAAAAATAATGATCCAGCCTGTACAAGTCCTGTGTGTAAAATGGAATACACGTTTCGTATCGACAGCATTCCAGAAAGTCAGTCCGAAGTAAAACTTGAAATCAGGTAATTGGTTTATTAAGTTATTATGGCATTTGGATAACTACATAGAGGAGACTTGGCATTGGAAAAACTCAAATATCTAACTAATAATGCTTAAATATTATTAAATATTAGCTGCTCTGGAGTCCTTCATCATGACTTGAGTCATGTCGAAAAACGAGGACTTGCTGGTGTAAAACGAGAACAGGCTAAAGCACACCTAGGAAAAAAGATTGCGTCCGTTTATCGAAGGGAGTTGCACGGAAAGGATTCGGTAAATCAGACGGTTCTCGAGCAGGGAAATGCAACTGAAGTGCAGAATTCTTCTGTGTTAAAAAATGCAAGACATGAGGTATATGTTTTGTTATTTTTAAAAGTAAATATAGTTAGTTAAATTCTTATAATGATTTTAAAATTAATTCTGAGGGCCATTTTTATTTGGTTTACAAAACAGATTTTAAAATCACAAGACCTCGACAAAGACATTCTTGTGGATTTGTTCAGACGGAAACAGGAATTTATGAAATTGGATCATCTGAAAGCTGCTTATCTTCCCGGTTTCATTCAAGAATTGAGCCTTTTTCCGTTTTTCATCTCCATGTACACAGAACACCAATTCAAAATACTGCGAAGACTACATTCTCTTGATCCATTTTGGGATCTTCACATCGATAGCACAGGAAAAATTGGTGCTGCATTACCAACGGAGTACGGTTGCAAACAGCAATATTACTACTCGTTAGTGGTTAATTTGCCAGGAAGTAAGGACAGTCCATGTGTGCCTTTGTTAGAATTTATATCTAACAGTCACACAGCTGCAACGTTGTCCCACGTTCTGCATTATTATTTTACAAGGTAAGAACGCTTTGAATAGCTACAGACGGTTGGTTACCTTAGTAATTAGTGGGTTTCTAATGGTACTAGAGTTTTTTAAATACTACTCAAGTGATATTCCTGCTCACATTTTACTTATTATACCCAATGCAAAACGAACAACTTTAGTTAATCTAATGTACACTTCTTGCAGCAGCATTGTGGTGTATGGAAACCCATTTTTCACAAATTCACAGATTTAGTCCTTCTAAAAAATCGCTTAACATTACCGTTGGTTGTTATTGTAACGACTAAAATTGTTCTCCTGTATAGTTCCAAATAAGCCCAGGCAAATCACAATTATATTACGCCGCGACAGAAATCAGCACCAAACTCACTTGTGAATTAAAATTTTAACTAGAAATTTGTTGATGATCTTTAAAACAATATTAGGAATTATCTTTATTACAGCTTTGGAAAATTCGTGGGAAAATCCGAGAGTCCTTTTGGAATACGAAGAATTGAGACGGACTGTTCTCGAACCCTTATATCTGGTGTTTTGCAGGCCCTGGGGTATGGCTCTACCCATAAATACTTACAAGAAGCTCGGCATCACCTTGTAAATAAGAAAAGGATTAAATATGTGCATCACATATGCCGGTAAGCCTGTAATATTTGATACTGATATTTGTAAAGTCGGGCGATTATGATGGCAGACGCATGGCTCTAAACTTAATTTGAAATTTTGCTTTATGCTTGAAACAGGACTCACGTAACGAATTTCGCAGATAAGGAGATTGAAAGACTATGCAGCACTGAAGGAACAGTGGAATATTTGAAGGAATGGATGCGGCTATATGTCTTAGGCCAGGATCTTACAGATTTTGTCGACCGAGTTTATTCCATTGTAATGCTATGTGGGAAACAGTATGTTTCGGAAGCCTTGCTCAGGGACTTGCAGTCGCATGCTCATACTAGTCATTTAGGTAAACTTTGAAGCTGGATAAGGTTTTCTGTAGACAATATTATAATTCCAATTTAAATTCTAGCAAGAAGGGCAAATAATTATTTTGTTGATTATTTAACAGGGTTGGAAAATATTAGCCGCGTGAACATTGCTAATTTGCCGACGGATGGGCCGTTCTACGCTAGGAGCCCTTTCAGCTATTTTGCAATTCTAGTATGCTATCAACACAAAATTGAGATCTCCAACTCGTTTTACAAAGCATGTGGATTTAAGTCATTGGTAACACCATCATACTCTGACGAAGAGGACGAGCCCATCGACAATCCGCACTATAACATTCCAATGTTAGAATATTTTCTCCTCCACGTTATCGTATTTGGCTGCATGATGGATCACTCTCTAATGCGGCTTAACAATTTGCGATATGATGGGGACACTAATGCAACGGTCGAGTCATGGAACAACGTAATGTCTCTTGCTTTTGCAACACAAATTACTGCTTTGAACAGTGCTTTTGTATGTTGTAATCTGAAACAATTTTATAATTCGACAGGTATTGAAGTCATACGAAATGCCAAAAGAGTTACCAATGAAAATCGGCCGTCTAACAATTCGCTTGGAAGAAATGTTAAAAGGTAACATTTTATTACCAACTGAAGATAGTTTTTCAAATTTAAATACAAATTTATCATAAATTGATTCATTTGATTTTGTATTTTCTCCTTATCTATTACAGGGAGATTGTTACAGTTTGAGCTAGGAGTAAAACAACAGCAATATTTGCAAACCCGAAAAGAAAGTGATCGCTAGAAGAATAAAAAGAGCAAAAAGAAATTTGTCGTGTTAAGTGACGAGGAGGAAGACCTGAACGAGGAAATAGTTCCAGAGCGTGCAAGCAAAGTTTGGGGCCCTAAGAAGATGCCTCGCCCTCCTCGATTGTCAGAAAAAAACGTGTTAAATTCTGTTTCAAGGATTCCTGCAGGTGGTAGTTTTCACCTGAATAAAAACACGGAAGTTACCTTGTCTCGGACGTGCAATATTGACAACATTTTGCAGATTTTGTATGCACTGTTCAAGCTGCACGGACCAACTCGTGGTTATTTACAAACATTGAGTAAGGAGATCCCTTCAACGGCTAATTTCTTAGTAAAGCTCTTCAGTTTGTTAGATGTTAGGGATTTCTCAGGAGCTCGAAAAATTGCCCTTTTGAATATTTTAAAAGTTCCGGTTACTGAATTAAGTCATGGTGATATGTACGAGTCGGAGGATCGGCTGTTAAAAGCTTTATCTGGCTTATATCATGTTATCCAAAAAATGAAGTGCTCCAATTCGTCGTGTCCAATGCCTAAGGAAGAAATTATACTTCCAATGAAAGATATGTTTCTGGCTAAACCGGATCAAGCAGAACTGAGATTTGCTCAAGAACAAATCGTTGATCCATGCTATATGTGTTCTTCGGGCTCTCTTAAAATTACAAGGGAATGGCCAATAACTGGCTCGCCACCATTCTTTTGTTATAATTTGCACCAAGATCCAAAATGCAAGGAAAGTGAGATTAAGATCGTGCAAAATCTGCTAGGGACTAATTTTGAATTGTTTGCTTACACAGTCCACGAACATGATCACTACAAGACTGTCTTCACATATTTACATAAAAAGTATATATACGATGGTCAACGTAGCAAGTTACTGCACAAGTTCGCAAATTCGGGTCCGCAACATAGCATTTCTACTATTTGGCTGGTCAAAGTGTGACTTCTCTTAATCTACAGAATAATAACCAAAATATCGCTTTAACAAAAAAGCTTAAGTTGAATGGTCTTGTTAGCTCATATTGTTGCGGTTTATGAAAATTGTAAATTATATGTAAAAAATACAAGTATATGCTATTGTTGTAAAAAACGATTTCTGTATCTTCTACCTCTTTAATAGATGTAAAGTAAAGAAAACCTCTGTAACAATGCTAAATTATAACATTAAATGCTCCTACCATACAATACATTACACATATATAATAAAATTTGATAAAAGTTTTTTTCTGTCAAGATTTCGAAATATAAGATGGAATAAAGATGGAAATTAGTGCGGTTTATGATCCACAAAAAGTAAGAAACAACTGCTTAAATATCAGACAGGTATTTTCAAATTTACACACGCAAAAAAATGTCGAATTACATTTTTAAGCGTTACACGTAAATAAGCATCTTAAACAAAATGCCACTTAAAACCCCTTCCCAATCTGAATTCATCAACGTGAATTTGCACGCCCCGCACTTGCTCCTCTTTAGCGTTTTGCAATTTCCAAGTAAAACATACATACATACATAAGACAATCCATCCTCACTGAAAAATTCCAATGGAAATATTAAAATTGTCGTTGTCATACAAACTATCTACCAATGACCAGGTAGACCTCCCCGGGTACACTGGAAAACCATGACCTTGCCGAGCTCTTTTAGTGGGAGCACCCATACAAGGAATATATCTGCTTGGCTCTTATCTTATTAACTTGCGACCTTTGGGTGAAACACAAGTTATTAAGAACGTCCGGTCAGTCCGTCTGTCTGTCTGTCTGTCAGTCTTTCCGTCTGTGAGCACGATAGCGTCCGCAGTTTTGAGATTTTTTCAATTTCTTTTTTGTAAATGTCAATATATTGGAAATTGGAAGATCAAATTCATTAACCAGCACAACCGGTTTATACCGACTCCAGAAAAAAGCCAAAGAGTGACCTAACCCGATCCAAATTTTGAGACAAAATACTGATTTTTTTGAGAATTTAAAGAAAATTACTGGTAAATTTGTTAAACATCTTGGTCCGATTTTTCGTTGCCAATGCAACCAAATATATTGGCTACTTATCGCAAATCTCAGTTTTCCTACATATTGGGCTTCTATGGTAGCACTGTGCTTTTATCCCATAACACATAATTTTGTCAAAATTTAAGATTGGCTTGTTTTCCGTTCTTGGGCATATTGCTTAATCATCAGCTTCAAACTTAAGCTTTTTTGACTGAAGGGGGACATTTATTTTCATATAACACTAGTCAAACACATAAGATGTTTGGTTGTAAAATTCTTTTAAAAGCAATCACAATCTAAAATTTGAGTAACCCTACGTCATTCTTTGTTTTGTAAGAATGATTGTTTAAATCTAAAAGTGCAGTGCTGCATAACCTAACCAGAGCAAACCCAAACGCTATGTGTGTATGATAGCTTAAAAGTATTTGGCATCAACAACTAGTATGATTGAGTGCAAACAATTAACAAAAATCATTGCAATGCGCTTTTATTTTTGCCAAAACGCTCAATTCACAATTCAATTTATGTATAGCTGCCAACCGTCGTAGGGAGCGGGTTTACTCTGCCCGCAAATGGCTGGTTAAATCCTCTAAATAGATCATCCCGATCAACAAACTTCAAGACCACTTTAAAATCTTTGTAATAGTCGCTGCATACCAAATAGCAAGGCTTGACGTACTCACTTAAATTTGGTAATTAGTTCCTGTCATGATCCATAATCCAAATAATTATCAGCACGAAAGGTCAGGCAGCAAATTCCGCCGAATTTTACTGGTTACTCTAGATTTCCTTTATGTTGGAAAAATGTTGTAGAGGTGGCTTATCAACATTGGCCTTTCAGTTTTAATCATTGAAAAATTTTCCGTGAAAGGGCTTTTTTCGTTTTCAGAACTAATTTGTTTAGCATAAATATTTGAATAGTAAATCCTGAAGCTAAAAACTCATCTATCCTAAACTCCGACGTAAAAATACAGATAACTTATCTCTTTCCCAAGTGTCTATAAATCTCCTTAATTAATTAAGGCAATAGAATATGCCCTAGGAATGACACGTTACAAAAAAACTATAATCACCGAAAATGAATTTTGTTCCGATCATCATATTACTTTCTACAAGATTCTAAGTCTCAGGAACATTTGATTCGAAACTCAAAGCCAATGATGAGAAGAGTTTGAATTGATAGGCTTAGGAGATGGTCAACATAACCACATACCAGAGAGCAAAATTTTTCAGAGCTCATAAATGGAGTCCCAACGCTCTTGTCCAAAGCTCAGGTTGACGGGGGATGGGTGATGCGTGATGGGGGATGGGGGATGGGTGACGGGGGATGTGGGATGCGTGATAGGGGTTGGGGGCCAGGTTGACAGGGGATGGGGGATGGGGGATGGGGGATGGGTGATGGGGGATGGGGGATGGGTGATGGGGGATGGGGGATGGGTGACGGGGGATGGGGGATGCGTGATGGGGGTTGGGGGCCAGGTTGACGGGGGATGGGGGATGGGGGTTGGGGGCCAGGTTGACGGGGGATGGGGGATGGGGGTTGGGGGCCAGGTTGACGGGGGATGGGGGATGCGTGATGGGGGATGGGGGATGCGTGATGGGGGATGGGGGGTGGGGGATGGGTGATGGGGGATGGGGGTTGGGGGCCACGTTGACGGGGGATGGTGGTTGGGGGCTAGGTTGACGGTTGTGGGGGATTGGGGCCAAGTTGACGGGGGATGGGGGCTAGGTTGACGCACATTTCATTCTGTAATTATCAAGTCAAGCAACACAAATTAGCAACTCTTTTTTTAACCAAATATTCGTCGGAATTGT
>JAQGAG010001418.1:0-10168 GCA_034696835.1 Lepidocyrtus lignorum | reverse complement strand
CTGGGAGCAAGCGGAAGCAAACCTATCTGAGAAATCTTGGAATCAAACACATATTCCATTCCCGAACAACTGGCTTTTGTAAAGAAATATTAGAGGCGACGAATGGCAAGGGAGTGGACATCATCTTGAATTCCATCACTGGAGAAGGTTTCAAGGAGGCATCATTGTCAGCCCTTGGGAAAAATGGAAAATTTATTGAGATGAGTAAATTGAACGTGTGGAAACCGGAAGAGGTGAAGCAGCTTCGGCCTGATGTCTTCTATGAAATTGTCGATTTGCCATCCTTAGAACCCTCCAAGCTCGAGGAGTTAACCAGAAATTTGGAGACATTTCTTCATTCCGGAGATGTCAATCCTATTGCATACGAACGGTTTGACGCTGTAAATATTCGAGGCGCCTTGAACCATCTGCAGAAGGCAAAACACGTTGGAAAAATTGTATGCGTGATGCCTGAAATCAAGGTTGAAAATTCCAAATCCATAGCAGTAACCCCGCTATTTAATGACATGAGTACGTATCTTGTCACTGGCGGATTAGGTGGCATTGGTTTCGAGGTCGTGAAATGGATGCTGACCTCAGGCGCCAAGCATATTGCAATTGCCAGTCGTAGTGCCCCCAAACAGGAAATTGTAAGTCAGATTGAGGTATGGAATAAAAATGGAAAACATGTTGAGGCATTTGCAGTGGACATTGGGGACTTCAAACAGTGTCAGCAGCTATTTCGGGACCTGAACTGTCCGATCAAGGGCTTTCCCAAACTTCGGGGTGTGATGCATGCCGCTGGAGTTCTTTCCGATGCGATTTTGGAAAATCAGACTTGGGATAAATTCGAGCAAACCTACAACCCCAAAGTATATGGGACTTGGAATTTGCATGATCTCACTAAAGACCTGTTGTTGGAGCATTTTGTAGTCTTTTCCTCCATGGCATCTTCTATGGGAAGTCCTGGTCAGTCAAATCACTCTGCCAGTAATAGTTTTGAAGACGCTCTGGCTGCATACAGATTAACGAATGGGTTACCTGCAACTTCGGTCAACTGGGGATATTGGGGGGAAGTCGGTAAGATTACGTTGAAAAGATTATTTTTTATTTTCTAATTTTTTGATTGACACGGACAAATAATTCAATCATGTTTAAATGCAGGGGTGGCAACCGAGCTGGACTTTCCAGGAATCCGACCAATTTCCACTTCCCAAGGGATATTGGCATTAGAAACATTTCTGAGAACTCAGACTTCCCATATCTCAGTAATTAATATTGACTCGATGGCTTTGGCAGGGAAGGTGTTTCCCCATCTGAAAAATTACGTGGACGATAAGCGACTTTTTGGAGAGCTCAAGGCAACCGTTATAATCAACAGCGACGACTTCTGGAAAGACGTAGACAGTGCAGAAGATCGGGAAGGGAAGGTGTCCGTATTTAAGTATCATATTAAATCCATTCTACGAAATATTTTGAAGATGGACCAAGATGAGCTTATCGATGACCTTGTTGAATTCCAAGCCCTAGGAATAGACAGTTTAATGATGCTTGAAATGAAGAATGGACTACAAAATATATTGGGCTCGAGAGTAGTCCTAACGGCAAGTCAGTTGAAAGACTGTAACAACACGGAGGTTTTAACTAATAAGCTGGTTGAGATTTTGGAGGGGGAGGAGGATCCCGCACAAATCACACTTCCCACAATGGACGAGCTCCGAGAGTTGATTCGGGAGGATTCAATTTTGCCAGAGAATATACATCCATCTCAAGGAATGCAGGTAAAGGATGTGTCCAAGATTGAAACTGTTCTCCTCGTCGGCGTCACTGGCATGCTTGGTCCTTACCTTTTGCGAGAGCTGAGCCATCGACTCACCATCAAAAAAGTTTACTGTTTAGTAAGAAAACAGGGCAAGATGACACCATTAGAAAGACTCGTCAAGCGATTACATGCAGTGGGTATTGAAGAGCAGGTGGACATGTCCAAAGTGGCCTGTATCCAGGGAGACATTGCCGATGCCAAATTTGGCTTATCTGTAGATGAATACACTCGGCTGGCAAAGGAGGTTGATGCCATTGTCAACAGCGCCGTGCAATCCGATCACACTGCCAAATATCACAAATCCTCAGAGGGAAAAAAGCTGGACATCCGAAATGTGAACGTGAAGGGCACAATCCGACTTTTGAAGTTCGCCGTCGACACAACTTTAAAACATCTTTACCATGCGTCCACCCTCCTCGCCGTGACTACGACGGATGAGGAATACGGATGTCTCTCAGAGGAATGGCAGGATGTGGGCGCATTTGATACGATGACAATTAATGTGGGATATCCTCTCAGCAAGCACACTTCAGAACAGCTCTGTAAACAAGCTACACAACGGGGCATTCCAGTGAAAACCTTCCGACTTCCATTTATTGGAGGGGATAGCAAGACGGGGAGATGCGACTATCTCACCAATCACGTTATTCTTCGTTGGCTGGCTTATATGAGGTTGGGATGTATGCCGGATATGCCTGCTCCCTTGCTGGTGATGCCAGTTGACCACTGTGCAGAAATCTCATTGGAAGTATTTTTCAATACAAAGGCAACCTATGACGTCTACAATGTCATGCATAAGGATGCAGGGATGGATCAAACATTAATAGCGATTGCAGATGAACTTGGAATTGAGGTGGAGCGAGTATCGTTTTCCGACTTTGTGGCGAAGTTAAAACTGGAAAGGGATGACTCCCCACTAGCCGCCTTCAAAAAGATGTATGAGGATGAGGAGGCCGTGGTGATCCAAGACTTTGAGTTTAATCCTGCCCTAAAAGCCTTGCAGAAGTATGTGGAGGACGGCAGCAACTTTTTCAGGAGTCACAAGTTGCCCCAACTTATTCAAAATTATGAGAGATTGGAATCCACTGAAGTTGTCATGCGAAGGGATATCAAATTTTTGAGGGATGCTGGCGTTTTTGAAAAATTTAGTATTAAATGTTGAATCTTTAATTGAAAGAAATTTACCGTATTAAATGGGATTCGAGGAATCGTTGAAGCGGAGTTTTTTTCACAAAGAGATTGTGATTTTTCAACATTGTGTAGTTGTGCATGTTCATTTTAAAATCTATAACAGTTGTAAATATTCTGTAATATCTTGAGATGTATATTCTCATAATAAATGGTTTTGTTGACTAGCGATGTTATTGATAAGAGTTAGCTGAAAGCTAGTATAGCGATCAGTTTGGCGTCCGTCTGTCTGTCTGTCTGTCCGTCTGTACGCACGATAACTTTCGAACGCGTGGATCAATTTCGTTCAAATTTGGCATGTAGGTATAGATCGTTAATAGGAAGAACGGTATTGCTTTTGGGCGGAATCCGATCACTGCAAAGGGGTAAAAGGTCAAGGTCATTAATTTTTTTAAATGACAAGGTATATCGAATGGGGTATCAAAAGAAAGCATTTTAACTGTTGAGTTTAACCAGCTATGTTTAGTTTCTGTAGTTGTCATCGTCACTGAAAAATCACTGCTTAAAGTATTAATAATCGATTTTTTCGCAATTTTAAAGTTTTATTAATTTTTGTAAAATGATAGTATCACTCCTATTATTTAGTACTTTTGATTTCAGCTACGTTATTCTATTTATTATGATCAATTTTTTTTTGTATTTCCCTTGTCCTGTCATCATGGACTTTCCATTGTCATTATCACTATCTATATGTGATGTATGTGTTAACAAGTATCATTTTTATTTGTCAATTTCATCAGAGACTCCAAGGTATGAGGTGTCATTCCTCAAACTCTTTAGCACTTGATGAGAGAACAAGCGAGATTAGATAAAAAGGGAAACACTTTGCTCAGCTTTGCAATATTGCAATATCAAGCAATACAAGCTCCCGATAAATCTATCATGATCCAAGTTTATCTAGAATGTGTCCATATTATGCACACAAACTTTTGGGATGGATGAGTAGCATATTATTGACAATAATAATTGAGAACGTAAATATTTCATGTTTAGTGCAAGATTCCAAGGAGGTCAACTGGATCAATGCCAAAGTCAATCAATGAGATTAGATTCCTTAACGTTATTTCATTATTTTGCATACTGTTTTTGTTACTGTGTTATTATTTCAAAAGAGTAATTTACTTTTTCGCAAATTGATTTTGGTTCGACCATTTTACTCATTTCTTCACATTTCTTTCCTTCTCTGTTATTGTGTCAGTTATCCATCCCGCAAAATTAGCAATGTCCATGTAGACAGCGGGAAGCTTCCGTTCTCCGTCAAAAGGACCAAATGATGTCACGCCACAAAGGTATTTGTACTGGATCATCTTCGTCCCATTTCCCTCTACTTCATATTGACAGACTAGGGGGCCACCAGTGTCATACTGAAATTAGTATGGGTATATACATAAATCCCCTTAAGTTTTTTAAAAGGAAGATGAGAATGTGATTATATAATTAAATCAAAGATATTTTACAGAATTCGGGCCATATCGGTAGGGATACGGATGGGGCCATACCCCTCCACCGGCGCAAAGCATAGTTGTTGAATTGTAATAGTAAAGTCCCATTTTATTCGTACAATCCTTGTCCGAACGAAGAGGCAACGGAGTACTGTAGAGGTGTTTCTGTAACGGCCCGTTGTCATCGAGCAAGCCCCAGCCGTATATTGAAGCATTCATCGTTTCTGGAATAGATTAAGTCAAGGATTTACATACTCAAAACTACAATTAAAACCTTAAATTTAAATTAAATACATATCATATTGGCATAAAATTTTTGCGATGATTACCAAAATAACTCTCATTTATAGAATGTGCTGATTCATACGGTAAAATCGGCATCCCACCACAACTTGTCGTTTCATAATACGAAGAGGCCGTCACTGATAAGTTGAAAGTGACGTAAAGAAGGGCAAGGTCGTTTCTGTGTATTGAGGTACTGGAATTGGAATTTAACAATTAATAGACGTTGATGTATTGAAGAAATTTCTTAAACTATATATAGGTATTCTTAAAAGTGAAAAAGCAATAAAATCCATTTTTATCAGTACCGTACTTTGTTATGTATGTCATATCATTGATGAATTCCCCTTCAACTTTAAAAACTATTTCAATACTTTCATTTTTAGTCTTCAAGTTAATATTCCTAAATGAAGCAAAATAAGGGTTATTATATTCTAATTTATCGTAATTAACTAACGGTATAAAGAAAGTAAAAGTAATTAAAAGATAACCCTAATGTAGTAACAGGATTTATAGCTACCCTCCAACACGAGGCAGCAGTAATCACCCATCCATGACACTCCGTATCACTACCGGCGTTGGGTCTCTCGAAAGCACGAATTAGCGTCGCCCCACAAAATGCATAGTCCCCATCCTTCACCTGTAGGCTGACCATCCACGGAGCGTCACTAAATTTTGTCTGGGTCACATTTCCAATGACATTTGTGGCTTGACAAAAAAAAAATTGATATTATTTTTAAACTATTTTTATACAAAATATTTTTTTTGGAGACTTTGTAACTTACAGATACTTGCTGCCGCGCTAGGTATTAGAAGAGCAACGAGAAAAAGCTTATAATTCATTTTGAAAACTCCAAAACATTAATAATTATACAATTGCTCTTCTTGAGCACGGATTGACAAGTATTATGGGCAGGTATTGTCAGGCTTTCCAACGGTAATAAGTCATTTTTTAATGATTATCGCTGGAAAAATCGTGGGACCCAAATCACATTGCCGATTGCCATTGTTAACTGATAAGGAAACAATTTGTGAGGTCTTATTTTGGGGGATAATCCTTTAACATTCATTAGAACCTTAAATCAAAGTTACACAAGTTACAGAAGAGAAAAAATTAAAGACCTACCTATCAATAAATTAATATACTGTAAATTATAACAGATGCAGCTGTGGCTTCTCGCGAGATAAGGTTTTAACCCAGACCAGATTAATAAATTGATTAATGTCTGAATGCCTGTAATAACTGACAGATGCTGGAAGTGGACATTCCACGTTCATGGTGATGGGACTTGTTTGTATTTTACTCTAAATCAAATAATTAACTATATGAAATCATGACAATATTAATTATTCTTGGATGTTTGGCCGAATTCTTTCTTTACCAAAAACATGTTGAATTTTATTATTGAAAATCACAAATTACTGAAACTGGAGGCTTTTGCAATTGATTTTCAAGTCAATTCAGCCGTTCATGATGATTGTGATTGATGAGCTGTTTATGATGTCTGCCATGAATAATCTGGTGGACATTTTTTTCTCGATATTTTTTTTAATATTTTAGGGTTAAATGATGCATTTAATAATATGCTAGGAAACCGGGCAAACTTATAGGAAAAAATTGATTATAACACAACAACGAAGCTGTAAGTTATGGAGTGCATAGGTATGTAAAAATACTAAATTTAGTACTAAATTTATTTCTATCTTTTGATCTCCAACTTTAAATTAGCCATTTATAAAATAAAACCATATATAGATGATGATCTCGAACATTGAACCATTATCCGATCAACCTCCATAGATTAAATTGATATTGCTATACAAATTATCATGATAATTACTTGATAATAATAGTAAATACCTAGTATTGTAGTAGCCCGCCATCAACTTTGTTACATTTCATTTTTTATTCACTATTAATCAGTGATTTTTCACTGACTATGAAATTGTAACTGGTACTACATGTACCACTGAATTATACCGTGTGGTAAAATTTGAAGTAAATTTGTCCTCGAGTTTGGCCGCTAGACCGCGGACGGACCCGTCCAAGGTAAACCCATACTACGCTTACAGCTTTGCAATAATTAATATAATCAATAAATTGCAAAATATTATTCATTTCTCAATTACTAATGTTATTTCTGGTTTCGTGCCACCCAAGCCCAAATGTCTTGTTTGGAATAAATTGATGGGTATATATGCTTTCAATCAAATGTCAAGTTGTGCTACCACACCCCCATTTTATTTATAAAGTACATTCATTAAAAATAAAATTAGATCTACAGTGTTCAGCATGATTTTAGTTACCATTTCATTCTTCACTCTTTTGTCAACGATGCCCTTAACCCCAAGTGGGAAACCAATTGGCCTAAGTGAAGATAACACTCTTGAGTTCCACGTTCTGCTACCCTCCGTAAAACCATATAAGTTTAACTTCCATCTACGTATCATCCTTTGACTACACTCCACAGACTGGACTCCGACTGGGAGCGCTGCGACAAGAATGATTATAAAAATTACTGCTATTAATAATGACAACCAATATGCTGGCCGAGTGAGAAAACTCCATCCAACTAGTAACCCTGCCAGACAAAAAACTATCAAGTTTAACCCTATCAGCAATACCAAACCAAGGATGTCCTCTGCGGTTTCATGAATCTTTAAGTGGATTTGGTAAAGTATTTTGTAACGTCGAAGGGCCACAGATTGACCGCCCCTTCGTTTCCCTTCGTCTTCAATAACCCTTAACAGAGAATTGGTCAGGATCGCAACAAAAACAAGATGGGTCCCCACGACTCGACCGCCACGAAACGTTTCCGCAGAAAAAATGAAGAAAGCGAGGCACATCAAACATTGAACAGCGATAAGCCCAGTCGGGCTTTCTCCAAAAGCGAGGGAGTACAACTTCAAGAAGAATGTCGAGCTGATAATGTCATCACGGCTGCCACAAATGGTTAGGATGTTTAGCAGAAAGCAGCCGCAGATAGCAGCGGGGAAAGGGGCCAACGCGGTCAATAGGATTAACAAGTGGAGGAAGACCCCGACAACGTCACCGCTTTTGGTCTTTATAATGCGTTTTATTTCTACAAAATAAAAATAGGTAATATAAATTATGCATACATGATGCTGATGCTAATTCAAAAAATTAAATATTTAAAAAATTAAACCTTACCTCCAGAAAAGAGTTCAAACTGATAGTTAGCCGACTTCGCCCCGGCCCCGGGCGCCAGGAATGTTGCTGAAGGAACCAGCTCATAATAAAAAGAAAGCATCTGATTTCCATGTAGTTCTATTTCCGCCGCTCTCCTCCAAACAACAAAGCTCCAACCGTTCATAAGCGCCATATCAAGGAATAGAACTGCATTCATGTATATCACTGATGAAGAGACAGTTCCAGGATTAAAGATAAGCTGCCACACAAGTACATATAGAAAGCTTAAAGGCCAGATAACAAGTTGGGTAAACGTTACCAAAATGCTGTGGCGAGTCCATAGTTTTCCTTGTGAAGAAATTGTTTTAAATCGATTGGTTTTGAAGTCAAAAACGAAAAAGTAGGGAGTATCCAACTTATCTGAGACAAGCTGGCTGAGGGTTAGAGATTGGAAGAGGAGCTCAGAAAACATTTTCTGCTTGTTTTAGATCGAAATAAGTGTAAAATGGTGTCCTCATAAACAATTAATAAGATTGCAACTTAAATACAAAATCCAAGTAAGCCAATGGAGTGAGTTCAACACCGTCGAATTGAATTTTTAACGTCGTTTTTGTCTTACTAGCTTATTGCTAGTTGACTGATGCATGCATGTATGATCTGCAACTGTTAAAATTACTTGCTCTGAGGTAGAAATAGCTGTACTTGAGGCACTTGCATTTTTTTTATAATACTGTTTACAATTGAATTGCAGGGCTAAGTAAATTTTATTATTTCAAACATTCATAAATACACCAATCAAAGTTATAGTCGATTTCAATTGTTCAAGAAGTAGAAACAGCTTCCTGTTTCAAATGAGGTATGTTTTAGAAATATTGAATTAATTAATGTTGTAATGGAAATTTATTGAATGAGTAAAGTGAAGTAGAGTAAATTAAACGAATTTATTGAAAATTTAAATTAGAAATGCTTGAGATGTTTTGATGAGAATAAAAATGCCTGTTCTGTCAAGTTAGATAAATCGTCCGATTAATTTTCAAGGGTGCTTTGGGGAAATTGACTTGCATTCAAAGACAAGCTTGATATTCTAATAACAATCAATCAATTTATGTCGCAAATAATTGGGAGGCGCGGTTGCAATAAAAACCTTTGCTATAAAATGACTTTACCTGACATGCATTTGTATTTATGTAACATGCATGCGTACGTATACGACAAACATGTATTTTTATCCAACACAAAAACTCGTATTTAACTAACCAAAATGTCAGCAATATCAAATGTACATTACTTTCTTGGAACATATTTTTTTATTATTTTTCTGATAAAATTGTAATTGCTACAATTACAAAGTATAATAAAGTTTTTTTTCTCTTATTCAAGAATCCGGAAATGGGAATTTAAATTGGAATTTTTAATTACCTATGTTATGTGATATGTAGTTGTCGGGATTAAGGGCCTTTCCCTTAATGATAGCTCAGAACAAGAATATTTATTTCAAATGTAGCCTGTACTTTTGATGCTATTTGGTGTCATTTCCTATCGTAAATGTGCTATGTTTTTGAGCCCTTAGAAGTGCGGTGTTAAAAAAACTAACTGTTTTATTGGACAACTTTCAAACGCAGCGACTTAGTTCAACGAAAAGCTAACTATTATGTAACGCTAAATATGCTGGTTCTTCAATGCTAAGTTCAGAATTATCTGGCAAGTCTGTCTTATGAATTTGCTCAGATGCAAAAATAAGTCTGGGGCAAAGTCGGATATTACAAGTCTTTTTCTACTAGATAACTTATTTATTGAATAAAAAGGCAACTAATTCTTAAGGTTTCTATACTTGAGGCTAAATATCAAATCAAGTCAAATGTCTGTCTTTCAAGACGCAAAACGCAAGTTACAAGCTTCTCTTCCTAAATTCTAACGAACTAGCGACTGTCTCGAAATCTTACGATCTAGTGACGCGAGCCTCAAACCATCCCTCTATTTATAATATTGGCTTGAGGCTATAAAACTATAATAGAATATATACAACAGTCAAATACAAAAAGGTCATTTTGTAAAACTAATCTTCTTACATGTCTACATCTAAAACAATATATGCGTACAATGGGCTTAACACATTTCCCAATTATGCAGTTAGGTCTAATATTCAAAGTATTTACAAGTACCTCACAACTAAAGAGGCTCAAAATATCATACCCTTAAAAAATATATCATCTCATCAAATTCACATAAAAACCTTCAATTATCGAATGCGAAGGAAAAATGTGACCTTAAAATTAACAATGTGCTGAGAAAAGGACTAGTCCT
>JAQGAG010001417.1:0-10169 GCA_034696835.1 Lepidocyrtus lignorum | reverse complement strand
GCTAGAGCGCGGACAGACAGACAGACGGACAGACGGAGCCAGCCAAAACCAATACATAGCTTACAGCTACGTAATAATGAGGGTGTGGAGAAGCACTCTCAACTCAAGCTCAAATGATTTCAATAAAAAATAAAAAGAGTTGTAACAATTTCTCGTTATATACATTAATTTCATTGCATTCATTCATTCGACAATTGGATTCGGTGCTTTTCTAGCACTTTGTGACAATGACAATACATACCTAAGTAAAAGATAAACTTGAAACACAATCTTTAGTCAACATGTTTAGGGTTGCGTGTTCCTTTTCATTTAAATTATGCGGGAAATTTACTGGGGCCCTTATTACGTATATTATCATTAATATGATACTTCAAATCTCCATTTAGAAATTACATGGTTTGATTTTCATCATCATTTTTAATAGTTAAAATCATGTTTTTCCAACATCCATTTTGTTTACTTTTAGCACAATACTTTATTTGGACTCCGCGTTGTAAATGGAAAAATACGGTAATTGTGTTTACTCCTAGTTCTATATTACATCTTGCTACATTTAATTTTTGGAACTTTGCCCTCATGTTAAATTGGATATCCGCGTTGCAAAGCGATAAGAAGCGGGTACATGCAAGTAAATATGCTTAATTACTATCTGTATGTTCGTTATTATGCAAGTTGTATGAGTTTTGTAGTTTTACTACGTTTTTTACGATAGTACTAATATTCAAATTCAGATAAAACTATGCCAAACTCAAGTTCTACAAACCAAAGTTTATTTTTTGCAATATTGGGAAAACGCATGTTTAGTCTTTCAGATAACCCTGTCTAATTACGCGTTAGCTGACTTTTGTAACCCACTTACGGTTACGATAGCTTATCAGTCTTGCCTAATTATCTACTTATGAATGGGAACACGTGAGATTGTTACACACAATAATTAAATTTTGGAGAACAAATTTGTAATCTATGGTGCCCCCAAACAATTTATACGACGACCGGTAACTCAAAAATTTCAAACCTTTTAAATAGTGTTTCAATACTATATATAAAGTGTATGCGAACAATGAATGTTAACAGTATAAAAAACCATTCAGAGGTACATAATAGAAAGAAAATTTACTTTATTGTTAGTGGGACAATGCAAACACTTTGATGGGAGGGGTAGGTTTAATTTATTTACCGATATTTATACTCACACATAAAGGAAAAATCTACACGTGAAACTTACTAGCAATCGATAAGTGGGGTCAAATCGTGCAATTTACTAAAGGTCGAACTACAAAAAACACCAAATATGCATACTCGACCGACGGTTTTGAAACCACGAGGAATTTTATTAGAAATGTTCCGTTACATTCTGTTCAACCTGATATGGAATGAAGGAATTACTCAATTTATTGCACAGTTAGCGTATGCAGTATAAAATGTCATTTTAATCATCGACACCGACAAAACATTTACACGTTATACCAAAACAGCAAGTGCACTTGGAACAAGATTGTTGTCGATACTTATGAATGAAGAACTTTATTACAGGACCAACTCCAATTCATGTTCAGGGACAAACAACGTCAAAAATGTTTATAAAAACCTGCAAGAATCAAAATAAAAAATAAAAGTGGCCAGTATTATGGAACTAGAATACTGAGAATTCTGTGTGAACCTACGTGAGTTAACGATGGTTATTTATGAATGGGTGTCATTAGCTTATATTACCTGCGAAGTATTACATGACACATGACATTCAACAACCGACAAATTTTTAGAATTGGCCGAAAAATGAAGAAAAAATACGCATATTTTCCTCATGTAGAAAACAAATGGGTTGGTTAATTGCGGTTGCGATGTATTTTTGTTCCAAATCTACTGCTGCCAACCAGTAATAATCGGACATTGAGGGTCATTAGCGCTATAAACTTGCGTGTTCGGTCGATTACGGACGTCAAGACGCTTACTCATTTACCACCTGACATTATTTTGGTACCTTAGTTTAATGCGTCATTAAGTCATGTGGAGTAATAATAAGCTTTTCCCATGGGAAAGTGCCGACACCTACTTTCCTGTTCTCCTTTCACAGTAATCTAGTTCACGATAAAAAATTCTTAGAACTCGACCAAACGATGCGGAGGAAAAATTGCGTAGGTACATATTTTGGAACTCCAAGACCATTTATGGTCATGGAGTAGCTGCAAAGCTTGAGAAAGGCTTAATATAAATAGCCCGGGACGTATTCTGCAGATATCATACTTTCACTTGCTACGCTTATAGATACTTACAGCTTCTTCAAAAAAATCTACTGTTTTGAAAAATAAAATGGAAACAAAATCCCTTATACTCCTTATGGGAGCAGCCTTGCTGCTACTATCTTGGTCTGTATCCTCCCACCCGACAAATCTTGAAGGTAAATTAACTACATTACATAGATCCAATTTATTTCTGAAAAGGGAAAACAGTTAACCTTAAATGTAAAATTCCGCCTATTTCAGTGATCAACAGCAATGCGGAGGCAACGGCAAACTCAAGGGTCCGCCGTGGGGGAGGAGGCGGAGGAGGTGGAGGTGGAGGAGGAGGGGGTGGAGGAGGTGGAGGCGGTAAGTGGAATTAAACTATCTTAATTTAAAAATTCGTTAATGCCATCAGGTTTTAAATGAATGAGCTTACTGGACTTTTTTGTCTTTCAGGTGGAGGTGGTGGCGGCGGTGGTGGTGGAAGGGGAGGAGGTGGTGGAGGTGGGGGAGGGAGAGGTAACGTAACGTCTTTTTAAAAACGTACTATACATACATGACTATTTTAAATTATTAATTTACCTTTTAATTCCTGTTAGGTGGTGGCGGCGGTGGAGGCGGAAAGTAAATACGCAGGTATACAAGTGATATGATATTGACGCAGCCCTTCTTTATTTAACCCTATAAAATTACAGCTACATAATCAATTATTGAAATAAAAATATATATTTGCAACACAAAATTATCTAATTATAATCAACTTATCAAATCCACACAATAACAATACAACTTCATCTCCTTTTCATGCACGCAATGACTCTGATTTCCATACAAGTTCGTCCTACCAATCTGTCCCGAAATTTTCCACACTCCTGTCGTCTCATTTTTCACAACTGACGACGAAAAGACGGCATTTCCTGGACTTGTCTTCACAGCCAATTCATATCCCTTTCCACCTTCCAATTCTGTCACGTTAAAACCAAAATCGATCATATGAGCAGTTCTAACACTGAGCAAAGTCAGATAAGCACATTGGGGGTATGATGAGACCATATCGTTGATCTGATAAACTAGAAAATTCGCAGCTTGTTCCACCTCGGGATCACTTGTCTCCACTTCTTGCAACCGATGACATGAGCAAAAGTGCCCTTCGATTTCCGCCATTTCACAAGTTCTTGACAGGGGAATCGGAAGGAATTGACTTATCCCCCGGGGGAGCCTGTTAGTCTTATCTGCCCGCTCCAAAGCTTCTTCTTTAGAAGAAATCACATCCTCATTCAGCCTCCTCAAGTCAACGAGGTCAAGCAGGGTTTCATGAACATCAAATTGCGTCGTTAGTCGTTCCTGATTTAACTTTAAATTTTCATAAGCTCTCGAGTATTTCCGTTGGAACCATGGAGGGGCGACAAAGTAAAGGAATGGAAGCCGTTCCTCCAATTGGCCCTGAAGATATTCATGAATGTCACCCCATCTTATACCGTGATCACTCATTAAAATAAATACAGTCTCGTTGAGATAACCACCCTCCTCAAACCATTCCAAGGTCGAGAGTAAATGGGCGTCACCCATTCTTCCATAATTTATGAAATCGTGTGTGAGCCCCGTCGACCATACAAATTGGAAATAGCGTTTGTTATGCCCCATCGAACCAGCCATTTGCTTTACGTAATCCAACATGACTTCAAACGTTAGCCGTGGTCCATAGCACATATTTGTATTCATCAAATTCTGACTTCCAATGAGCTCCTCAGCAGCAACCAAGAAGGGTCGGAGGTAATAATCCGTGGGCGGTGTTTTAAATCCGTTTTTCATATAGTTGAATGCCCCCATGCCAGGGGAGTCCTCTGCAAAGGATGTTCTGTAGCCGTTCACAGCAAACTCCTTCCAAATGAAGGGGCACTCATCGAAATAATAATCTTCTTCGCAGGTGGACTCCAAAGTTGTTTTGTTGTGGGGCGTTAGTACAGCAACTAGGTTGGGGTAGGTGTTATCCCCGATTTTGTTAAAGCCTTGCATCTCCACAGCGGACAAATTATTCATGAGGAAGGAATGTGAAAGTGGCATGCTTCTGAGGAACTCCATATGAGAGACTGCGTCTATTCCAAGGATGACCACGTTCACCTTGTCCTTCTCCTCTAGGGGGCTTTCGTATTTCCTTTCGTTCATTTGATGACTGGATAACTTCTCGTAATAATTTTTTATTCTGGTCTCGACCTCGACCTTCTTTGGAATGAGCAGATGCATGTCCATGATTTTGGAATAAGTATTTTCTACATCAATATTAACGGGTTTGGAGGAGTTCTTTGGAGACACTGTTGACACTTCACTTTCCTCCGAAGTATCAGTATTATTGAACAGGTCACACACAATAACTAGAAATTCATGTTCGGGGGACAGCACCGAAACTGCAGAGCCTTTCAAAGGGAGGTTGTATCCTTCCTCTGACATTACGTAGCTATTATCTGGATCTTCCTGATCATCTCCCCTGACAAGCGTGAAGTAATAGCATGCTTTCAAGTTTTCATCATGGAAATCCGGCGGATTCCTACTCTGGCTTAGGAGGAGGGTTGAATTGAACGTGGTTCTTGATGAGAGCAAAAGAGGAAATTGGCGAGGTTCGCAGGTTATGGGCTCGGGAACCTCTATTAGGTGGAGAATGGAAGGGTCAAATGGATTCAGCTTGGGGAGTTGGCAGGCCATTAGGGTCTCATTGAATATTGAGCTTGAGGTAGTAGAAGGGGTTTTGGGGGACGATGACGTATTTGGATTTCGTTGCGCACCTATGGCAAACATTGGTATAAAATTAGTGTACAGAGATCTCAAAAATTATAATAAGCGAATTTTTTAAACAAAAAATTAAGATCGTGTCAATATTTCACCTTCAGTTTTCCTCTTTTCATTGTACTCAGATATTATTATGGCAGGTATTGATGGAATAATGCTGAACACAGGACCCAAATGAAAATCATCCAACTCGCTACTCGTGATCAAGGTTAAGCTCAACATTTTATACGACACAAGTGCGAAGAACATGAGGGAAGTAAAAAGCAATAATTGAAACTTTCGTCGGCGTCGACCAAGCTTCTGAAACAAGCCCGCATCCCGACGAGGATGATGAGTCTCTGATGAAGGAATGAGAGACTCCTCCATATTCCCTAATTAAGGTGAGAACTGTTTGATGAAAATGCAGAAAATATTGGACGGAGAGCATTTTTCAGTAAATTTCACTACTTTTTAGAAACATAGAACAGTGAATGTAGAACTTGTTAAGTGAAAAAAATGTTAGTTTTTCTTCTACTGCGAAGTAATCACGATGTCAGAGTTCTCTATGCCAGTTCCTTAATGGAGATTTATAAACATAAGTCGGGCTTATCAAGACACCTGAATGAATATACCAGCAGAACTCTTTCACTTCACTTATCTAAAATACGCAAAATACTGATGGACATTTAATACAAGCTTAATTAACCCTGCTTAACAGTGATTGATGATATGGGCTCAATTACTAAACCTCTGAGTTTCTGAAGTGGGATAAGTTACTTTGATTTATAGAAGCCAAATTAAAATTAAATAATCTCGGATAATCTCAGATAATTCTTTTTGAAAATGATAGGAAAATGGTATCATATTATCACAATTTTACTGCTTTGGTTTATGGTAATTCATAAAAAAATCTTTGTTGATTATCTATCTGTAGTTGACCATCAACGTGGTCATGACCAAGAGCCTCAAATGTCCTTGGTTTTGTGGATTAACTTATGTTGATGGACAAAGTCTGAAAGTCCTTAAGTAGGCAAATAATAAAATTCAATTTATTCGGAATCATGAAAAACTCAAATCATTAAATTGTTAAACGATTGGTTTTGCTTTTTATTGTATTTTGGTGTTAAATTCAATTGCAAAGCTTTTTGTCGTCATTCTATACATTTATAGAGCTCTCCAAGCTTTCAACAAGACAGGTCAATTTACATCACACTGCAGTTGCACACGGAACAACTAGTGTCACTCATTTAAGGTTACGCACGATTTGATCCGACGCAAAATGAAAAATGGTTCAAAAGTATCTACGATGAGTGTTAGATAGTTATTTAAAACATAAATCTAGATTCAAGCAAATTGTTCAAGTAGCAAATTTAACGAACAATGCCCCACCACATTTTTAACTTCCAGCGTTCCAGCAAACACACAGTCTTTGCTTGATGCAGATTTCCAGAACTTTTGGGGAGAACTTGAGACCTAACCTTAATTTTAATGATAAAAACAGGCAGTCGACAGCTTAAGTAACTCTGGTTAATAGTATTGATAAATATCAAAGAGAAATTTTGAGTCGAATTAAATTCCTTAATTTTAACTTGCAGCCATGATATTAAGGATGTCTATTGATAAAATTGATTGATTGGTGATGATGTGTGTTGGAGGAATATTTTGGGACTGTATTGAAATGAAGGAAATGGTTTTGCTCGCTCTTCATCTGTTTGTCTATTTTTAATTCCCTTTCCCTTACTTTCAAGGGCAGTTATATTCTAATGAGTAATGCTACCTACCTATATCACTTTCCCTTTTTTCGTGCGCTAGCACTATAAACTATAATGTAATCCTATGAAGGCTAAAACCAACTAGATCCCCGTGATTTCCAAGAGGTGGATGGAGAAGTGGAATGTGAAAGGACGTCCCTTACCTTTTGTACCCATCATATCATACAACAGGTACTCGACAGACATAGGTAGTTAATTTTTTGTGCAACCGGAATATGCGTAGAAGCTTCTGAATATTTGAATTCGAGTGTAATATTTTAAACTCACGCAAATACTGGCAAAAACTTCAGAATTCAGGATTAAATATAGTTGGAATAAGGTGAAGTACCGAATCCATTTAGTTGCCAATCTTACTATCTTAATTTATAGATCCAATTCTTACTCTGGTCTTCCCACTACGGAAGCCAGGCTGCTACTGCCAATATTCTCAATTACAATCAGATTCATTCACATAATGCATTGTCATCAATATAAAACCGGA
Organism: Lepidocyrtus lignorum; assembly: GCA_034696835.1. NCBI lineage: Eukaryota > Metazoa > Arthropoda > Collembola > Entomobryomorpha > Entomobryidae > Lepidocyrtus > Lepidocyrtus lignorum. The sequence continues at coordinate 2,931 of JAQGAG010001417.1, read as the reverse complement.
TTCATGCGGATCCACCGCCAACTCCCTCCTCTCTCGGAAAAGGGATCTCTCCGAGATTCCTGAAATCAGTTTCCAATTCGGTGGAAATCTGCATGAATCATAATCAGTTCATTTTCCTAACGTAACATAAGGAATAAGCTAAGAATTTAGTCACATAATTTTCGAGTTGTTTCATTCATACCTTTTGTACCATACATTGCATTACAATTTCATACGTAAATTTGCTTACTCTAAACATACATGGACATTGACATGACATAATTTTTTTACTTACACATATTTTATTTTTATACTCCTACATGCTTATCGCATACTCTCTACTACCTCCCTCCTCTCTGAATCTGAAGAGTTAAAAATAAAATGTGTAGCGCAGCTAAAAAAATAAGAGGGCAATAAAAGGGGTAATTAAATTGTATGGGTGATGACATCAAAACTAGAAAAGAAAATGCGGAGCGAGCAAAGAAAAAAAATCTGATACGATTATATGATGAGCTTGTTTTTTGCATGGTGTGGAAAGGAGAATGGAATGGGAGCTCATCATCCTGTATGCTAAAAAATGAAACAAAACGACAAAGTGAAATGGATATTTTGCTGACGGCAAACTAATTGGGTGCTCACGTCCGTCTGTCTATGTCTTTTGTCTGTACCTATGTGAAATATTATTATTAGCCTAGGAAAGGAAATAGCTATGCCTAGCTTTGCATAAATGACTATGAACAATTATAATTTCGCTTACATCTAATTCCAATGGTGCATGTACAACTATATAAATTAATGTATGACTAAACCAAGTTACTTAACGAGAGGTTACATCCTGTTACCGGCCATTGGGCGTAAATATTTGCTCGTGAAGTAGTTGACCTCGTGCTTGTTGAGTCACGTACGCCTGAATGGGATGGGCGTTAATGGAAAAAGGGCGTCTAAATCAGCTTCGGGAAGGTTTAGGTGGGGTAAAACTGGGTTTATCGAACCTGATTTATTTGGGGAGGGTGATGATCTCCGACTTTCTCCTTCTCGAACTTGATCAGGCAGCGGTGCTAGGCACCCTTCCGGTTGTCGTTGGTCAGCTTGTGGTCGGGAGGTCATCTTAGTACCGTTTTGGAAATTTTTTACCTTTTCTCCAGGATTATTTGATGTGGGTGGTGCGCTCCTCGCACATACCTCTCCCTCCTCTCTTTGAGAAATGGGGAGTAAAGGTAATGGTAAGTCGATCGGTGTTGTCGCATGGATTAATGTGTGTAGTTGTTTATGTCGCTTCCGGCGATGGCGGCGGCGCGGTTTGGTGATGGTGTTGGCATTATGATTACACACATCCTGAGATGGTGAGGGTGTGGGGAGTAGCAGCTCAATTGGTGGTCCAAAATAACGGCAAAAGTCAAGGCGTAAGTCAAATTGGAGCAAAGTTCTCATAAAGAATATTGTTCCCTAAAACTAGCAAGTTGCTATGAGCGGAATCCTTTCGCACTGTAAATTTTAAACGGGTGGTGAAAGATGAAAACGAACAGTCAAACTCAACAGTGTGATGTGAGGCATCCATGCCCTGAATGGCAAATAACGAATCACGACTGATAAAATTTTGAGAAACTGTAGTATCCACAAACGCTTGTTGCTGTATTCCACAAATACACATGTTCATCATGGGAATTCGCCTGTAGTAACTTCTTCTATCTTCTTTCAACTTTTTTCTCTGTGTGTCCTGCATGACGGCACGTATAAACTCAAATGTCAAACTGAAATCCGGTATATGTCACTGAAAAACTATAGGCTCACTATCAAAAAGGTTCTTGGTTTTTTACGTTACTTGGTCACGATCAATTAAAATGCTACGATGGAAAATCTTCCAAAACAATTTCGCTTGGGGGGCTCCAGCCAAAACTTCCGAAAATTTCTTATGTTGGGGAACGGGAACTCACTTGTGGCAGGGGCAGTGAGAGACGTATTAAAAGAAAATCTTCTCCGCATCTCCGCCAGTTGGAATAAGGTGAAGTACCGAATCCATTTAGTTGCCAATCTTACTATCTTTATTTATAGATCCAATTCTTACTGGTCTTCCCACCACGGAAGCCAGGCTGCTACTGCCAATATTCTCAATTACAATCAGATTCATTCACATAATGCATTGTCATCAATATAAAACCGGATTCATGCGGATCCACCGCTAACTATGTCTTGCAACCTTTGGATTTTAATATACATACTTGCATCGGTTTTTATCTGAGTTTTCCGCGGGTTTCCTGTGTATCAAGTGACCATAGGGAACCATCACAGCGAATTAGAATGATCTCTAGATTTTCTAAATTACCAAAAAACATATTCCATAGTATACAATATATTTAAGGGATTGGTTCTCTTTTTTTATGGATCTGCAGATCCATAAGATTATGGGTCTACCTTAATTTGGTCTTGATTCAACTTGTCGCAAGTGCCCCACTATCTACTACTATAACGATAGATAATGCATTCTTGGGAATGGTAGGTCATAGCGCTTGTCTTATTGCATGCATTCGTCTGCAATTTATGACTGACTAGGTGATCATCATATCATAATCATCAAAAATATTAATTTTTATTACTTATAACTAATCAATCATCCCATTATCTACCTGTATCATTAACGTATAAAAGTGAAGAAGAAAAAACTATCTCAATTCTCAAAACATTTCTTTGGAATATAGATGCATAGAAAATGATTTCACAAAAACTACTTGGCTCCTACATGCATGAATTGGGGAAATCTTCTTCAATTACCTGAATGCTCATCAATGCCCTATCTGTATTTAAGTGAACATCGAAGCTTACACTTAGAAAGTCTAAACAATGACGCTGTGGTTTAAATATTAAAATATTAAATACCTCATCTCATTGTCGCGAGATTTGTAATCAGCATTTGTGTAAATTTGATCTGCACCTAATATTTTTAATGATCGAGGC